>JAECUM010050530.1:0-10152 GCA_016617855.1 Megalonaias nervosa | reverse complement strand
AAAGATTTCTATTTACTATAAGGCAAATATACATGTGGTAACAAAAATAAGATGTAATCTTATCAATGACACGAAGCATACATGAAACAATATATTTCGATACACGTGAAAGTGGATCTGCTATTAAATTGTTTTTACCTTTGATGTGCCTGATGTCAATATTATATTCCTGCAACAAGAAACTTCACCTTAATAATCTCCGATTTTTGTTTTTCGTCTTGCTGATGAAAGTAAGGGGGTTGTGATCACTAAACACAAGAATCGGAGAAGTAGCTGAACTATTGTAAACTTCTAAGTGTTGTAACGCCAATATCAAAGCCAAACATTCCATCTCGATTGCGAAATAATTTCTCTGACGCTTATTCAGTCTCTTAAAAAAAGAACACACTGGATGATCAACACCATTTTTATCTTCTTGAATCAATACTGCTCCAACCCCAAAATCACGTGCATCAACAGTTTGAATGATTGTCGGTTTTTTGCAGCTGTAAGAACGGATGCATTCTCAAGTATGCCCTCTAACTTATCAAAAGCCTCCTGAAATTTTTCAGACCAATGAAACTTGGTTTTCTTGCTCAATAAGTTTGTCGGAGGTTCAGCAATTATGGGAAAATTGGAACAAAATTTCCGATAGTATCCAGCCATACCTAAAAATCGCATCAGTTGCTTTTTACTGATAGTCACCGGGAATTCAGAGAGAGCCTTGACCTTAGCATCAATAGGTTTAATTTGCCCATGTCCCACGATATGTCCTAGAAGTATTACACAAGCACGGCAGAACTCACTTTTGGATAAATTAATTGTCAAATTTACATCAGTGAGTCTGTCAAAGAATTTTCGAATTGTCGCTAAATGTTCTTTCCAGGTGTCGTTGTAGATGGTGACATCATCGATGTAAGCATCACAATAATCTAGACCACATGTCATCATATTCATTAAATGTTGAAAAGTACTTGGCTAACCTTTCATCCCAAACGGCGTCACTTTATATTGATAAAGTTCATCTGGAGTCACGAATGCTGAAATTTCCTTTTCCCTTTCCGTCAGTGGAATTTGCCAAAATCCTTTCAGAAGATTAAATTTGGTGATATACTTGGCATTTCCAATTTTATCAATGTAGTCATCGATTCTTGGTAATGGAAATGAATCTGTTTTTGTCACACTGTTCTCCTTCCTATAATCAGTGCACATGCGTAAAGTATTATGTGGTTTCGGAACAAATATACATGGTGAACTCCAGTCACTTTTACTCGGCTCCATGAAATCATTCCTCAGGAAATTCTGAATTTCTTTTTTCAAGTATTCCTGTTTGAGAGGGTTCATCCTGTACTGGTGCTGTTTCACAGGTGTGGAATTTACAATATCAGCGTCATGGTAGATTTTGTTTGTTCTCGTAGGAACATCTGGAAATAAGTGCTCATATTCAGGTAATAACTGTTCTAGTTCATTCTTTCTTGTTGTTGCAAACATGAAAGTTTCTGGTCCAGATTATTCAAAATTTCTGACTTCCGAAGATTTCTTACTCCAAAATCGATAGTCTCCGATTGCATTTCTTCGCTTAAATCCACACTGAATAGGACAAGTACAACTAACTTAATTGCATAATTAACCTTGCTATCTCTCTAAACATACTTTTACTCCTTTAATTTATTTACATCCCAGGAGCACTATTATTATAATTTAACTCATTTATTTTCTTCTTAACTTTGTAAGGGCCATAACACCTAATCTGAAGAAAATTTTGAAGAATGAGCAAGAGAGATACAACTCTATCAGCAGACTCAAAAGTTCTCTCCATTGAAGTTCTGTCGAACCATTATTTCACTTTTGACTTGAATTGCTGGATGCCTAATTTAAGCATAACTGGCTGGAAAATCCCAGACACAGAATTTGACCCTTGAACAGATTGTACAGATTTGGGAAGGTTAATCTGAGTAAAACATTTTATCAAAGCTTTTACTGTTGTTTTAGTTTTAATATTCCTCAAAGGAATTCCCTCTGGCAATCTTGTTGACGCACATTATGGTCAACAAGTATTGGTTGCCTGACTTGGTCTTAGGTAAGGGACCAACACAGTCTACCATTATTCTGCTAAATGGTTCGTCAAATGCAGGAATATGTTGCAGATGAGCCTTAGGTATCTTCTGATTGGGTTTTCCTACCATTTGACAAATATGACAAGATCTGCAGTATTTACACCACTTTTAGTTTTTGGCCAGTAGAAGTGATTCAAGATCTTGTGATAAGTCTTATCAATCTCTAAATGACCAGCTAAAGAAGTTTCATGGTCCAGACTAAAAATTTCCTGTCTGTACGATTTTGGAACTACAATTTGATAGTTCTTTGCCCACTCGTCACCAGCAGGTACCTCGGGTGCTCTCCATTTTCTCACAAGAATCCCATTTTTAATCAAATAACAAACATGTACTTCTGTGGCTTCATTTTCACTAATGGCATTTGAAACAAACAGGAGATCTCAGGATCTTTTTCCTGTTCGACGACAAGTGATTATCGTTTGTCACCCTGATTAGAATAAAGTGAATGAGTACTTAAAAAAGGATCACTGTGATTAATACGTTTTGATTGATCCAAACAAGGAGTGAAAGTGACCTCATCAAAGGCCTGACCAATATATGTGTGAGCTAAAGGAATACTTTCCTGATTAATATCATTCTCAGGAGCTTTCTTTGCAGTAGTTCTAGTAACTGCACAGGCTGGGTATAAATCAGGGAATTCTTTTTCAATAGGATCGACTTTATGATCCAAACAAGGCTTGCCAGTTACAAGTGGATTAACCACAAACCCTACCTCCAGCTAGGTCATTGCTTAGTAATAAATGAATGCCTTCAATGGGAAATGGTTGCGCTGTTCCGACTGTCACGGGTCCTGTGACTAAATCTGATGAGAAATTTACACAATGGAGAGGAAAAAAATCAAAGCCGCACTCTACTCCCTGAAAGAGAACACTCTCATTAGAAGAAGACTTCTCAAAAAGGGCAAAGTACCTGATAATAAAAGACTCTGAGAAGCTCCTGTGTCCCTTAAAATTTTAATAGTGATAGGACAGGCCGAATCACTCGAGTGATATAGAACCCTTCGACATGAATGGTTCATATTTCTCCATAATAAAATCAGACTAGGGTTTATTAGAACCCCAAAAATGCATTGCTTTCAATACATGACCGTGACCATGACCTCTTAGAAATAAGAACATTCGGAATAGGTCTGTCTTGATTCTGATGTATATATTTCAATTTGTAGCAATCAGAAATAGCGTGTACTTTCTTCTTGCAATAGGTACACGTAGGAAGAGATAAGTATTTTTGATCAATCTTATGAGAAACTTGATTTGTCAAAGTTGTGCCAGACTGAAATTTGGAAGGGCTCATATTAGGCTGAAATACGTTTTTACCAGAAGACTGCTGAGTTGAAGATTTACTTACAAAGAAACTTTATGAGCTAAGGAATACTCGTCAGCAGTGCGAGCAATATTTTTTGGGTTTCTTGTTTTTGTTGTTGTTGTTGTGGGGCTTAACGCCATTTTTCAGCACACGATAGGCTATACATGGCGGCCAGTATTAATGGTGGAGGAAGAAACCGGGAAATCCCCGAAAAGAACCACCGACCCACGAAAAGCTACGGGCAAGCTTTCTCACATATCCACATTCGCCGAATCCTAGACTCGAACCCATTCAGACAGAGGTGAGATAGCAGTGATCCGTAACGGAGAGCGCTTTAGACCTTTTTTGGTTTCAACCTTATGCTCATCAAGATAAGTCTTAATGTCACTATAGACGCAATTCTTGAACTCTTCAAGTAATACGAGTTGTCTTAGATTTTCGTAATCTTGACCAACTTTCTTGGCTAAGCACCACCTATCAAATAACTGCAAATTCGACATGAGTTTGTCCATCTTCTTTTTTTATAGTTCCTCAGGGACCAACGCATAACCATTTAAGATGCATTCCTTAACCAGATCATAGTCAGCATTTTGCTGTACTGACAGGGAAGCATAGATGTCTCGGGCTTTGCCGAAAAGTGGACTCTGTAAAAATAGTTCCAATTTTCAGCAATTTTTTCAAAATGAGGAAAATATTTGTCTACTTCTTTTTCTCTAAAAGGGGGCACTAACCTAATATTCTTAGTAAAATCAAAACTTGAATTTGTATGTAAAGAGGGATGTGCATTTTACTTGCCAGCTCTAATTCTTTTAATCTAAATTGATATTCCCATTCTTACTTTTCTCTTTCTATCTGCAATTCTCTATCTTCCTTTTCTTTTTGCATTTGCATTTGTCTCTCTCTCTCTCTCCTCTTTCTCCAATTACATTCGCATTTCTTTTTCTCTCTCCACTTTCTCCAATAGCATTTTCCTCTCTCTTTCCTCCTTATCTAATTGCATTTCTTCTCCTCTTTCTCCAGTTGCATTATCCTCTCTCTTACCTCATTATCTAATTGCATTTGTTTCTCCTCTTTCTCCAGTTGCATTTGCATTTATTTTTCCTCATTATCTTTCTGAAGTTCAAGCTTTCTCAACTCTTAATCCATCTTGTATTTTAATTTTAATTCCTTTTTTACGTTAGAGTCAATTAACAAATAATTTTATTCCCAAGAATACAAAGCGAAAAATGAGAAAAAAGAACTTACGGTATTGCGAATTAATTCCAAAAACAATCCAAGAATTAAAGACACAAGTGCTAGTAATAAAAGTCCTGAACAAAACTCAGTTCAAGTCCCGAAGTGATCCAAAATTGAATACGATGACTTGTCTGTTATGGTCTGCAAAGTGCTGATGTGTCAACAGTCTCATGTTGAATCACAGAAATATTATTACAGGTTTGAGTTCAGTATAAATTCCAATGAATGTCTTTATCCAAGAATTTTGTCAAAACACTTTTGCATTTCCAGAGAAAATAATCACTTGAATTCAATAATTTGAAGAAAAGAAAATTCAGTCCAAACTGGTCACAACACAATACAACTTAAAGTGCTAAATGTTATAGCACGAATGGTAAAATCCTCACAATCACAAGATAATATAGTTCTCTGTTTGACCTCAGGCCACAATTAGCATTTTCTAAAAACAACCATTACCTAATGTAAAATAACCCTCAATTTTGGATAAAGTCAAGTCCAGCAAACAATGTTACATTACAATAACATGTAATGAAATTAAAAAAAATTTAAACTAACAGACAAACAATTAAATTAAATATACATAACACATGAAACACACGAACCTTTTATTAGTCACATATTCACGGTATAGTGAATACATAATCCATAAGCAGTATATGACAATGTCAGTATTATATTATTTTATGAATTTTTAAACGTATTCATAAGGTCTAATTTCATCTTTGTGTTATAAATATTAGACATGAAATGCTTGATTATATTTGCACAGAAAGAAGGACTACTTCACTAAACTGGACTTGGATTGCGGTTGAATAAAATCCATTATATGCAGAAAATGTAAAGAAAGTAATTAGCTGCAGTGGATTATTTCATCGTATACTTAACGTTCTCATAAATTTCCTTTTTCATTTGTATTTTTTTAATGATAGGCCATTAAACACGCAAAAGCTTGAAATTATTCAATACGTTTCATATAAATTCAATATTAAATCATTAACCATTTGAGATCGTCCCTGTCTCTCTATCTCTGTTTCTCTACCATACCCGAAGTCTATCCTTATTTTTTCTTTGCCAAACATACTGGCCATTGGCCATATTAGGAAAGGCAACTTTTAATTTTATTGGGTGGATGGGTGGCGTTATTGAGAGGTGATAAATGTTTATTCTGAATCGCAGTGTGTTATGTGTCCTAAGTTCTTGTCACCTGATAAGCCCTTTCGATGCACAAAATAATGATTTATGTTATGTTTATCTGTATATTGCACTTGACCGTGTCCAAAATCAAACTCACCTTGTTCTTGACCATTGACATTTATTTGTAAACAACATAATACAAAGCTAAATTTTATTTGGGAGTATAAATTAAATATTCAGATCTCTATAATTGGAGGTAAACATGTTTATTTGAATCTGAATCTATGGCATAGTTTTTCACTTGGAAAGTCGCAAACTTGTTAACAACTTTGAATGTTTTAGAGAGGAGGCAGACCTACATCCGGGCTTTATTATTGTATCTGAACTTTTTATGTAATATTGTTTGCTAGAGAAATTACCCATTCTTGACTTAATATTTAGAAGCAGAATCAGTGTTATTGTTGTGTTCAGTTTTTATTACGGTGGATTTATTTATTAAAATTATTTGCTGTTCTTACAAATTTCTTAGTAATATGTTTCGACGGAAACATTAATTTGCAATTATAGTGAATTTAGACAAGGACATTTTGAATTATATAATCGAGGCGCATCAAAAGACTGTTAGCATATCATCGCAATTAAAACCACTGATTCATTAAACATTCGAGATTACAGACACATGAACACATTCAATAGCGGATAATATTTGGAATACCGCTAGAATTCAATTGGAACTTTACACATTTGGACTTGTGATAGAATGTTTAGCACTATTTGAAATTTAATTCACAATGCTATAAGTTATTTGTATATTTTCGGGTTGTATTCTAGGGAAATAAATTATTTCCTTAATTTTACAAAACTTGTTGATTTCGCTCTTTTCAGTTGTTTAGTTTAAGACCATAGAGTCGTAACAATATATGTTTACATTGGACTATATGAATCACTCATAGTCAGTAATTATTGATCTTATTTCGTCACTCTTTATCAGAAGTCTTATGATCATTTATGAATTCCTGTCCTATGATAGAAAAGTAGTGCATACAAACTCAATAATAAATGTACACAATCAACACTCTTTGATTATAACCTTTACTATTATACTACTGCATAACCACGGTCCTGATTATTAAATTAGCACATTGCTCTCTGGCGGTCAGATCTACCAAAATCACCATATAGGCTAAACACCAATAATAGTACCCGACAAAGACATTCTGACCACCTGAAGTCTTAGTTTCGAAACCTCTATTACTTCGTCACGCAGATTGGGATCTACCATCATCAATCATAATCAATCACGTCACAAACGATTGTCATTGACTGCTAAAACACATTACAGATCAATTCCAGATTCAATCTCAGTCAGCTACAAAATCCACAATTACAAAATACAGCATCCATTATTGTCACATTGGTGCAAACAAGATTATTCAGAAATATCCTGTGCAGTCTATATGTAACACGAACAATTGAGTAGCTTCAATTATCTGGGATAGAACTAATGGTATCTTTACAATATTCAGTATAAACATTAGATAGTGGCGTATAGATGTTATAAAATCAATGCAAAGTAAATCGCTGTACAAAGCTAGTAATGACTACTCAAAAAGTAGTATGCAAGTATCATATTATATATATATATATAAAGGTAAGACACCTACATCAACCAAAATATAAAAGGTGAGACAAGAAGTTTGCCTTCACTGGAATCTTTATCAAATATACCCCATCTAATGATTTATACAAAATTAAATGGGGAAGGGGGTGGGGGTGGGGGCGGGTGGGTTGTTGCTGAACTGTACAATCATTGTTGTCACGTCAGTCAAGACTTGGTAAAATCAATCCAGAGGCAGGGGTTTCCTACATCACACATTACAGTTAATAGAGATAATATTACAATAGGCAGGTAAGAGAATCTACTATTACTACATAAATCACGTTTAATTTTAGAAAGTAATGGAATATTTATATAACAATATATAATACATTTTAAAGATAGTTAAAGTCTCACTTAGATGGAGTCTAGTGTAATTATCAGGTAAAGAACATACAATCATAGGGCCCCATGTGACCAAGTGGTCATTGACATTTCACCTTTGTCCTCCTACGTTCTAGTCTCAGATTTGCCTGTATTTTACCCAGACCACCGATGTTAAATAAAACTTCTTGAATCTTGTACATCACTGTTACGTGTCTAGGCTCGTACAAAAGTAACAAGAAAAGAGTGAAGACAACAAGGTTTGTAAAATTTAACAAATATTTTATTTCCCTAGAAAAACAAGGTAAAATTAGAAAAAGAACTTAGGTTTATCAATCATATCCAAAATTAATCCAAGAATTAAAAAATAGAAGTCCTATCAATAAAAAGTCCTAAATGAATCTGTGTTCGAGTCCCGATGAAATCGAAATAGAAGGCGATGACTTATGTAGTGACCTTCAAAGTGTTGCCGTGTAAACAGTTCCTTGTTGAATCACAGAAAATAATATTCCAGTTTAGAATTTCTGAATAAATTTCCTTGTCTAAGAATTTCTGTATGAGCACTAGTATTTTCCAGGGAAAGAATCAATAATTTCATAAAATAAAAATTCAACTCAAACTGGTCACAACAAGACGTCTTTAAGTGTCGAAGATTTTTAGCCCAACTGGCTAGTTCTTCTCAAGAAAGCGGTTATACAGTAAGTCAAGACGCAAAACAGATTCCAGTATGAGAGTCACGTGGTCACCTTCTAGAACAGCGTAGAATATTTTCTTTTACATGTTAATTATCACGTACTCTAGGTATGGCATTGATTTCACTGAAAGAATCGTACTCTTAGAATGAATAAAAAAAAGTTGTTTACTAGAACTCTATCTGATTTCTTAATCAAGGTCAGAAACTAGATACAATGTTTCAACTACTGGTTGTTTATCAGGTCAAACAGAACTGAACAGAATTTCTATAAAAAAAAATACCAAATCCAGAAGACAAGGTTATCATTACATTAACATGTAATGGAAGAAAATAAGAAAAATTTAAAACTAACAAGCAAATAATTAAATTACATATACATAACATCACTCTCATTTTTTCCTTGCTCGCTCGCAAGGGACTTACAAATCTGAGCTTGCCAGAGTCGAATCTGAGTTTATCCTGGGAGTCGGGTTAGTAGATTTGTAAATCCCTGTTAACGTAGTAACACTTTTAAACGCCAGATGTTTTAAAATAACTGCATCGAGTAATCATCCCTTCATACGAATATGGATCAACTGTGATGCTACTTTAGCGAAATAAACACACTTCCGGTGGAAACATTAACAGTGTAATCGTATTGCATGTATACGTTGCGTCAACTATTCAAAGTGAGCCAACTGTGCGACATCAAACAGGAATTTCCGTTGGAGACGTAGTGTTGAAAGTGATTTCCGTTTCAAATGTTCCATCGATGTATAAGGCAAGTTTCTCTTTGAATTAAAGTTTGTAAAATTATCTCCTACCAAATGTTACTGGTCATCAGTCCTACCGTATTAATTCATCTCGCGTCTGGAAATATTTTTCAAGCTCAAGAATTCCAAGGTGCAACGTCTGAGCCAGATTTTAATGGATGCTGATATTCATTTGCTCTTCTTTCTATCCAAACCCTTTCGACTGAAACATAATTATTTTCTGATAAACAGTAGCTCCAATGGTTAATAATTGAATACTATGTTTATGAAACTCGTTGACTAATTTGGGAGGAATGGCTCGCAAAAGCTGGATATTATTCAACATGTTTTATAAAATCAATATTAAAACATTAACCATTTGAGATCCCCTCTCTCTCTCTCTCTCTCTCTCTCTCTCTCTTGTATATGTGTGTGTGCGTGTGTGATATGGATTCTTAAAGTAGCTTTAAAAACTGTTCAGTCATATCGCTACGATGTCTGCAGTGGCAGTTTATAGTGATGTCTAGCACTGGGGCATCATGCCGCAGACATGTGATATGGTGTCCCTTCCAGTCACATTATCCTGACACCAGGCGGACCAGTCCTAACACTAACCTCTTAATACTAAGCGCCTAGCGAGGCAGCTGTTAGTACCATTTTTTATAAGTTTTTGGTATGACTCGGCCGGGGTTCAAACCCGCGACCTCCCGCATCGGAGGCGGACGCTATAACCACAATCCTTTATATGCCATTGTCAATAATAATAATAATAATAATAATAATAATAATAATAATAATAATAACTTATTATTATTATATGATTTTTTTTTGTAGAATATATTCTTATGTATTTCCTGTAATATAACTCGGTATTTAATTGACAGTATATTTGACCATACAGTGTTATAAACCTACCACACAGTTGCGTTGGTCAACTAGGTGTTTGTCCATATCTCAGTTAATCAAAAAAAGAAT
>JAECUM010050529.1:0-13213 GCA_016617855.1 Megalonaias nervosa | reverse complement strand
AAGGAATAATTTTTTTATTTTCAGTAAATATATATGATAGAGGTGCATTACATATTAATGAAGTTTGGTAACGCTATTGATTATCCTTTATCCTTTTTTTTATTTTTCAGCACATTTTATTTACTTGGTGTGTATTTTTATTTTATTTTATTTCTTTTCTGACACTTGTCATGTTTGCATTATTTTTGATCAATATCTTTGCATAGGAGGGCATATCTAATATTGTGAGAACTTGTAGCATGACACCTTTGCATATCTAATATTGTGAGAACTTGTAGCATGACACCTTTGCATGTCTAATATTGTGAGAACTTGTAGCATGACACCTTTGCATATCTAATGTTGTGAGAACTTGTAGCATGACACCTTTGCTTATCTAATGTTGTGAGAACTTGTAGCATGACACCTTTGCATATCTAATGTTGTGAGAACTTGTAGCATGACACCTTTGCATATCTAATGTTGTGAGAACTTGTAGCATGACACCTTTGCGTATCTAATATTGTGAGAACTTGTAGCATGACACCTTTGCATATCTAATGTGAGAACTTGTAGCATGACACCTTTGCGTATCTAATATTGTGAGAACTTGTAGCATGACACCTTTGCATGTCTAATATTGTGAGAACTTGTTGCATGACACCTTTGCATAATTTAGCCAAACAATATTTGAAAACTAGGTATACATTACCAAATGACCCCAGTTCGCTGATAAGTATAGTTCTTGACTACAGAATCATTTCAAACTAATTCATCTCTGTGTTATTTTGAAGCAACAGATTTGTCGATACTAAGAGGGATGTAGACACCACATTGCGTCAAAGGCAATGTTGATTTGATTAGTTCAGCTATCCCATTGGCTATTTAATTATACCATTACAACCTTTCTGGACCCGCCTCTTAGAAAGTTGGTATTTCGAAATTATCTAAATAATGGGCCCAAGAAGTAATGACGTATAATTACATCGGGAAAAATAAGATTTACTTAAATTACTATTTTTTTAAAAATCAAGCCTTTCATACCTCAGACTTCATAATGAGCATCGTGTTGTATACTTAGAGTTATTCATGGCATGATAATCTTAGAGCTATTCATGGCATGATAATCTTAGAGCTATTCATGGCATGATAATCTTAGAGCTATTCATGGCATGATAATCTTAGAGCTATTCATAGCATGATAATCTTAGAGCTATTCATGGCATGATAATCTTAGAGCTATTCATGCCATGGTAATCTTAGAGCTATTCATGGCATGATAATCTTACAGCTATTCATGCCATGGTAATCTTAGAGCTATTCATGCCATGGTAATCTTAGAGCTATTCATGGCATGATAATCTTAGAGCTACTCATGGCATGATAATCTTAGAGCTATTCATGGCATGATAATCTTAGAGCTACTCATGCCATGGTAATCTTAGAGCTATTCATGCCATGATAAGCTTAGAGCTATTCATGCCATGGTAATCTTAGAGCTATTCATGGCATGATAATCTTAGAGCTATTCATGCCATGATAATCTTAGAGCTATTCATGCCATGGTAATCTTAGAGCTATTCATGCCATGGTAATCTTAGAGCTATTCATGGCATGATAATCTTAGAGCTATTCATGCCATGGTAATCTTAGAGCTATTCGTAGCATGATAATCTTAGAGCTATTCATGCCATGATAATCTTAGAGCTATTCATGCCATGGTAATCTTAGAGCTATTCATGCCATGCTAATCTTAGAGCTATTCATGGCATGATAATCTTACAGCTATTGATGGCATGATAATCTTAGAGCTATTCATGGCATGATAATCTTAGAGCTATTCATGCCATGGTAATCTTAGAGCTATTCATGCCATGGTAATCTTAGAGCTATTCATGCCATGGTAATCTTAGAGCTATTCATGCCATGATAATCTTAGAGCTATTCATGCCATGGTAATCTTAGAGCTATTCATAGCATGATAATCTTAGAGCTATTTATGCCATGGTAATCTTAGAGCTATTCATGCCATGGTAATCTTAGAGCTATTCATGCCATGGTAATCTTAGAGCTATTCATAGCATGATAATCTTAGAGCTATTCATGGCATGATAATCTTTGAGCTATTCATGCAATGATCATGTTATAGCTATTCATGCCATGATAATCTTAGAGCTATTCATAGCATGATAATCTTAGAGCTATTTATGCCATGATAAACTTATAGATATTCATGCCATGATAATCTTAGAGCTATTCATAGAATGATAATCTTATAGCTATTCATGCCATGATAGTCTTAGAGCTATTCATGCCATGATAATCTTAGAGCTATTCATAGCATGATAATCTTAGAGCTGTTTATGCCATGATAATCTTATAGCTATTCATAGCATGATAATCTTAGAGCTATTCTTGGCATGATATACTCAGAGCTATTCATGCCTTGTCCTGTTAATTTGTGTCATGCATGTAATGTCTGTAACCAATAGTAATATTTCAAACTGCTTTTATAAAATAGGAATTGATATGTTTCAGGCATCAATGCTATTTTCCTTTATGCTACGTATATTTATCGCTAAGACAGACTTTAGTTTTGTATTAACTGGGTCTGAATGGCACATGAAACGTTATATCGTACTGAGACAGTCGGAGTGAAATGTCTTGACCAGAGACACTCTATGCGGCCTTGGCGAGATCTCGAACCACCGTCCATGTGGTCATGAGTCCAGCACTCGGGAAAAGCCTCTCCGTGTCATAATACAATATGTGTACTTTCCTTCAAGAGGCGAACACATGGGTTTTGATTTCAGCAATTCAACTCACCTTTTATCTGGCTTTTTCTTGCAATATAGAAAGGAATATTTTTGTTCTTTCTTGCCCTGATAATGGGTCGCGTTTCAAATAGACAAAGTATGGTTTACGTTAAGTTGCATTAAGAGGTCATTCCTACGTAAATGATGCGTACTCAAAACATTCTCGAGCATATAAATGCAAGAAGTTACCCTAAAGAGCAAATTAAATGACACTGAGGTCTATGAAATTATCACAAGCCTACCTATGGATAGTTAGATTTAAAATTACATCATTCTGTCAGTGATATATTGATTAGTAGCTACCCAAGTATGGCATTCTCAGGCACTTTTATAATAGACTTTTGCCCATACATACGGTTGTCATATGTACATTTACGTTATAGAAGCGATAAATGTGGCATTTTCACAGGTAACCCAGAAAAGATCGAACATTTCAAAATTAAGTTAACTAAAATCCATCACTGCTATTATTTTGAATCAAAACCTGTATTCTAACAATGTGAAAATAAGGAAGGGATTATTGTGTAAACAAATCGCATTTGCGAACTCATATCCTGCATTTTTTGACAACCGGAAGAGAAGCTGATGGATTTCTGGTTCTACAGGAAGTTGACGCAGTGATCGATGTGAATGAATCAATAGTGCACCTTGCCTTACACCTCTTCTGATTGTTTATCGTTATTATGCACTTTGTAAAGGAGCACCATTAGGAATCGATGCTTCTTTGTGGTAAGAGTTGTTTTTTGTTAACATAATTAGATCTTAATTCTCCGCCGCTTTATTCGAGTGATAAATATTTGCATATTTTATTAGTGATAAAACACGTCGAACAATAAAAGAAAATAAAATCGGTCGATGTAAATTTAATGGTTTGAAATGGTCTAAAGCACACATGAGCTATTTACGTGGAAGAAACTCTCTAACAGTGTGTACAAAAACCTTGGATATGTGGAAAAGACGTCATCAATTGAAAAGAGAGATGATTGTTTCTTTTTGGCCGTTCGCACACAGCTGATTTATATTTGTCTACTAAAGTTTGATTTACAAATATTAATCCATAAAAATATATGGGAAATATCATGACATATTTTTCCCACGATATGCCCTCTCATGACTGTACAAAAGTAAATCCAACGCTTCTGGACTTTTCTCCTCTGAATCTAGCGTTAATCAATCGGCAAATGCTAATTTTGAATGCATATATTTTTTTCGTATTTAATATAACAATAATATCAACGTCCACATCAATACACCCCTAATTTGTTTATGTACACACAGTTTATCAAAGTTTTAATAATAATAATAATAATAATAATAATAATGTGGACTTAGTACAGCGCCTACCCTTTAAAAGCTCTAAGCGCTTCATAATATTAGATAACACAAAAAAACAATACAACGACAAACACCATGAAATTACATTAGAAAAACATGCTGACAATAATTAAGGAAGTAAACATTATTAAGACTTTAAGTCTGTTCTTTTAGTCGAAATATGTGAGTTGTAAGAGCACTCTTGAATGAGATCACAAGTGTCCTTGTGTCTAAGGTATATGAGCAATTCGTTCCACGTAACTGGGTCCTGATATGAATGATGTCTTTATGACTTCGTTGAAACAGTAGGAACAATGAGAATGCGAGTGTCAGAAGAGGTGCGTAAGTTTCTAGATTGGTATGCACACATGGGTGAGGTCAGATAGGTATATCGGACTGGAACCAGTCAACGAAATGTAGCATAGTGAACAGATTTTGTGTTCGATTCTGGATCGAACGGGTAGCCAGTGAAGGTTACAGAATAGGTAGGAGGTATACTCAGTTCTTCATACTCTAAGGATGATCCGAGCAGCCGTGTTTTTAACTTTTTGAAGGTTCCGTAGTAGATACTGAGACGAACATGTAGAAGAGTATTACAGTAGTCCAATAAATGAAAACGAAACAATGATAATCTAAAATATTCTAGTAAAATTATAGAGATATGTTTCCTCTACATTTATTTCTGCTTTGAGTCCCATATCTCTCATTTTCTCGCCATTATCACCAAAATAATCGCATTCATACCTAACTCCATTCCTGCATTTTTTTTTCCTTACTTATACACGACCGACCTACCTATTGTTGAAATCTTACACTTAAAGAATGGTGTCCGAACTACAAACTCTCAAATTACAGGAAAATTAATTTTAAAATAAACAACACCTAATTACGTTATATTTTTTAAAATAGTTACTGTACTAAGTCGCATTATACTATTTGTAAGCTGTTTACGACCATGTTTGGACGTCACTTCTTAGACGAAAACGTGACGTTTTTGCATTTTTCTATAATTTTCACTGATTAAATGACCCTCAGTAACTAAATTCAGTCTCTTGCACACTATGGTCATGCATCGTCAAAAATAGATTTTCATATTCTCTCTTAAGCGGAGTTAATTTTACTACAAAATTGGCTGTCTGCTGCAACAACTATTTTTTCTTCTTCTTTTGGATTCAGGTTGTCACGGTACCTGTGCTGGACTCGTAATCGAAGTGTCGCAGGTTTGATATTCGCCCAGACCAACCTGGGTCGTCTGTCTTGGTGTGTCCTACCAAAAAGCACTTACCTTTAATTTCTTCAACATGACATAGTCAAATAAAACCCAACCGGCCATCCTACCAACCAATTCCTTTTGATCCAGCACATACCTTTCTAGTGTGAATGATCGTTTCTTGCATAATTTATTAGAATGTCATCACTCTCACTGTATATAGAAATGTTATTAACTTTTTTGCCTAGTTTTTGTCATGTTCCCTTTTTATTTGTGAATTGTGTTGATGTATATAGTCAAGCATTTGTTCTGGATTGTGAATTTAATGTTTGTCAGAGGATGTTAGAGTGTTCTCTTTATTAGAATGTTTTATTTTATAACATTCGGGTCTTTCGGCATGTTTTAACTACCACCCCCACCCCATCCTCTCTCTCTCTCTCTCTCTCTCTCTCTCTCTCTCAAACAAATAACAAACAAAGAAACAAAAAACAATTTACGAATGAGCCATATATGTATGTATTCATCTACTCTGTTTAATATGATATTCTAATTGTTTTCTAATTTTTCATAGCAAAGACTAAGGCATTAAAAATCTCTTAAAGGTGGGAAGAAGAAAATTTGTTTTCTTCTTTTCAAATGATAAATTTAGAGA
This sequence comes from Megalonaias nervosa, assembly GCA_016617855.1. Taxonomy (NCBI): domain Eukaryota; kingdom Metazoa; phylum Mollusca; class Bivalvia; order Unionida; family Unionidae; genus Megalonaias; species Megalonaias nervosa. Next base: position 7,242 of record JAECUM010050529.1, on the reverse strand, counting down.
ATAATGAACTTGTTACCTGTAATAAAGTGCGTGACAGCAACATTGTCTTACATGCAAAAATCCATACAAAGCATTGTTTTCCCTTCCAACAAACATGAATTGAACTTTTTTAAAAAGAAAAACGACACTATTCGATAGATACACTGTAAATAAAATATAGCTCCTCAAGAGGTAAAAAAAATAAATATAATACATAGAATCCTTTACCATCACTGTTGCACTTCTTTCAGTGTAAGTTGTTTGTGCTGACAGTGACTCAAATCAGAAAAAAGTGCTTTCGTTCCCAATGTTGAGAGTTAATGTCAAGCTTATTCTGTGTTAGCTTGGAATGCTCTGTTAAACATGTTCTTTATGTGAAGAAAAGAAATGAAATACCGTATTGAATAAGGAATACAAAGTAAAACAAATACAGTAATTATTATGCCAATACATAAAATGTGCAAAGAAGAGGTCTTCAGCGTGTTTTCAACTAATGTCATAGTAACACAGCTAAGTTATTTAGTGTTGGGGCAAATGGAGTAAAGTGAATCGCTCAAGGACACACAACGCTAACCGACCTAGGCTGGTCTGAGGTAAGATTCGAATCCTCACCATTTCGGTCGGGATTCAGGCGCACTAACGACTGAGCCATTGCGGTTCAACTACTACTACTACTTCTACTACTACTACTACTACTAATAATAATAATAGTAATAATAATAATAATTCATGTCCTAAACGTTTTGCTTAGTTTTTTCTTCATTTAGTTGCTGAAAATGCGGGCACAAACTATCTTTTCCTTACAGGTGAAAATTACCAGCATTCTAAACTTGTATATATCAATTGTCTGAAGTTCTGACGTTATACAGCACATTGCAGTAATGATAATTGCCTCTCTGTCTGGAACTGCTAAACTAAAATCCATTACGGATCAGCATGCATTAAGATTAGTAGTTAGTTGTAGGCAGCCTGAACAAGGTATGTTATCTGTTTAATTGTTAGTAGTAGGCAGCCCGAACTAGACATCGTATTATTTCAGTTGTTAGTCGAAGAAGACCTCAATGAGGCTGTCTTTGATATCGGTGCAAGGAAGTTGAGGCCAAGGATTAGGTGTTGAGTATCGGTCGTTATTTACTCGGATGTAACAGGTTCCCAGAGCACGATACTTTCTTTGCGGCTTTAACATTGTACAATTTTAATTTATACAGGTAGACAGTATATTTGTTACAATTATTGTCCAATCAATTGGATTAACTTTGCTAAAAATCTTCTAAAGGTTACAATAATATGGATAAGGGTCCTCTACACGTTACAATAATCGCGTACCGATCATCTAAACGCTACAATAATTTGGGTAACGGTCCTTTAAATGTTGCAATAACTTGGGTAACGGTCTTCTAAATGTTACAATAACCTGGGTAACGGTCATCTAAACCTTACAATAACTTAGGTAAATGTCCCCTAAACGTTACAATAACTTGGCTAACGGTCCTGTACACGTTACAATAACTTGGGTAACGGTCCTCTACACGTTACAATAACTTGGGTAATTGTCCTCTAAACGTTGTATTAACTTCATAATTGACAATGTTTTAACTGTGCAATCACATACACAAACATTATGGAGAAAGCTAACCTGAAGCTTTCTTCCTCACATTAGGAACTTCATCAGCAGACTGATTTAATCTCTACTGACTGTTAATATCACTCGAAGGTCCTCTGTGGTTTTCAATAACTTGGGTAACGGTCCTGTAAACATTGCAATAAATTAGGTAACGGTCATCTACATCTATGATAACTTGGGTAACAATCCTCTAAATGCTAAAATAACTTGCGTAACTGTCATCTAAAGGTTAAATAGCTTAGGTAACGGTCATCTAAAAGTTACAATAACTTCGGTTACGGTCACCTAACGTTACAATAACTTGGGTAACAGTCCTCTACACGTTACAGCAACTTGGGAAACGGTCTTCTAAACGTTGCAACAATTTTGATTACGGTCCTGTAACATTGCAACAACTTTGGCAACGGTCCTCTAAACGTTATCATAACTTAGGTAACGGTCCTTTAAACGTTTCAGTAACTTGGGTAACGTTCCCCCAAACATTGTAATGACTTAGATAACGGTAATCTAACGTTACATAACTTAGGTAACAGTCCTCTACACGTAAAGAAAAAACTTGGGTAAAGCTCTTCTAGAGTCACAATAACTCTTTGCAGGAACCTGCGTAACGGTCCTCTAAACGTTGCAGTAACTTATGTTACGGTCCTCTAAACGTTGGAATAACTTGGGTAACGATTATCTAAACGTTAAAATAGCCTGGTAACTGTCATCTAAAGGTTACAATAACCCGCGTAACGGTCCTCTAAACGTTTGGTAATGGTACTTTAAACGTTACAATAATTGAGTAACGTTCCTCTGTACCTTACAATATCTTTGGTAAAGGTCTTCGAAACGTTACGAGAATTCGACTAAATGTCTTTTAAACGTTACAGGAACTTGGGTAACGGTCCTCCAAACGTTGCAATGACTCGGGTAATGGTCCTCTAAACAATGCAATGACTCAGGTAACGGTACACTAAACGTTACAATAGCTTGGGTAATGGTCCTCTAAACATAACAACTACATGGGTAACGGTCCTCAACACGTTTCATTAACTTGGGTAACGGTCTTGAAACGTCACAGCAATTTCAAAAACGGGCCTCTAACATTAAACACTTTGGGTAACGGTTCTCTAAACGTTGCAATAACCTGCGTAATGGTCCTCTAAACGTTGAAACAGATGGGGTAACGGTCCTCTAAACGTTAAAATACCTTGTGTAACGGTCATCTAAAGGTTGCAATAACCTTTGTAACGGTCCTCTGAACCTTATAACTTATGTATCGGTACTGTAAGCGTTACAATAATTGGGTAACGGTCCTCTATACCTTTAATTAACTTGGTTAATGATGTTCTAAACGTCACAATAACTTGGGTAACGGTCCTCCAAACGTTGCCATAACTCGAGTAATGGTCCGCTACACGTTACAACAACCTTCGCAACGGTAATCTAAACGTTATAATAACTTGGGTAAAGGTCCTCTACAAGCTACAATAACTTGGGTAACGACACTCAAAACGTTATAATTACCTGCGTAACGGTCATCTAAACGTTACAATAACTTGGGTAAAGGCCGTTTAAACGTTGTAATAAGTTGGGTAACGGTCCTCTAAAGCTTGCAATGACTTGGTTAACTGTACTCTAAACGTTACATTATGGGTAATGGTGTTCCAGACTTTGTAATACTCGATTAACGGTCATCTAAACGTTGAAATAACATGGGTAACAGTCATCTAAACGTTGCATTAAGTTGGACAACAGTCTTCTAAACGTTGAAATAAATTGGGTAACGGCCCCCTAAACGTTACTTTAACCTGCGTAATTGTTCTCTAAACATTTCAACAAATTGGCTAGCGGTCCTCTAAACGTTGCAATAAATTGGGTAACTGTCATCTAAACGTTTCAATAACTTTGGTAACGGTCCTCTAAACGTTAGAAAACTTGGTTAACGGCTCTCTAAACGTTCCTTGGGCAACGGTTCTTTAAACGTAACAATAACTTGGGTAACTGTCCTCTAAACGTTACAGTAACTTGTGTAATGGTCCTCTGAACGTTGTAATAACTCGATCACACTGACTATATGCATTGTTCCGTCGATCATGCCTATGAAAATGTCACTGAGATTTAAAGTTGATGCAACTTAGATAGGAAATCATATCCTAAAAGCATCAGAGATATAATTTATATACCAGCGACGTCGTTCAGTGTCTTTAGATCCTCCCTTTCATCCCCGTCCACCATTCGCTACCCATTGTACGAGTACATATACATATTCCCTGTGTGCTATTTATAAAACTCGAATGTTCACTTGCTAAATGTTAAAGGTTGACTTTAATTACCTAAGCCCAGATATTTGCCATGTACGTTATAGGTCAAAAAGTTGTGTTTCATAATGACAAAAATTTTCTTGAAAGTTTTTGGGTTATTGTTTAGAACAGTGGTCCTTTAGGCAAATCAGAGTTTTTGAACATGTTGTACTTACATATAGATCATCCAGGAATCATAACTAAACACAGCTCACTTTCCCAGATCATGTTGCATGTAAGGTCATGTGCATTCACATTTATCACATATGTTTACATCCTTTAAAAGATATGTTGTGGTTATCATGATCTATTTTTCTTATGGTCTAGTGGTTTGAGCGTCCGCATCGGACGCGGGAGGTCGTGGGTTCAAAGCCCGACCGAGCCATACCAAAGACTTATAAAAATGGTACTAACAGCTGCCTCGCTTTTCGTTCAGCATTAAGAGGTTAGTGTTAGGACTGGTCGGTCTGGTGTCAGGATAATGTTACTGGGTGGGACATCATGCTACATGTCTGCGGCATGATGCCCCATCACTATAAACTGCCATACCGCAGAATCGTAGTGATATGACTGAAAAATTGTAAAAGCTACGTTAAAATTCAAAATCACAACACACACACACACACACACACACACACACACACACACACACACTTTTCTTGTGTTATTTTTATTTTTTTTTGCATTGTGTGTTAGCTATTTTTTATATATATTTTTTTACTTTTTTATTTCATGGTATATTGTAGGTTATGTACAACTGTGTTTTTATAACTGACTTTCTTCAAAATCAGCGACAGCTTTGTAAACAACCTTGTTTACCTTTTACTGACTGAAGGATCAATATTATGATTATTATCTTTAACTGAGTCAAGGACATTTTGTTTATCATTTTCTTTATTATAATTTTAGTCACAGACCTTCTGTTTATAACTATTTGATCTTGTAAACATTCGGATCCTTCTAAAATGAAATTTTCCATTAGGTAATAGTTTTTTAGAAGATGGTAATTGTGACCTAGGTCAGGTAGAGGTGTATAAAATCTTGTTTATTGGAAAATTATTTATTCCTATAATAATATCTGAAGCAGAAATCAGTCTTATTGTTGTGTCCAGTATTTCATATGGGCTGAAATTTATTTATTCAAATTATTTTTTTAACTGGAAATATAAATTAATCTTCTAATATAATATTCTTGGAAGTAGAGACTTGGATTTTTATTGAAATTCAAATAAGTATATATTCTTGGATATTATTATTGTGACTGTTGGCACATCATTACTATTCAGGCCATCACAGGCCCATCAACACTTTCAGAGTTGGATATTTTTTGGAATACCACCAAAGTTTATTCAGAACTTAATAATTGGGACTTGTGTTAGAAATTCTAAGATTAATATGGATTTAATTCGCAATATCTTATGTTATTGTTACATTTCCACTTTGTATTCTAGGGAAATGCATTATTTGTTAACTTTTACAAAACTTGTTGGTTTTCGCTCTTTTCTGTTACTTTGTTTAAGACCATAGAGCTAAAGTGACTATGCAAAATTATGGATTATGCACTGTACTGGAGAAGCAGGCGAGACATCATTCATCAGAATTTTCTTTTGGTTCATTCTTAGCAGATGCATTCAAACTGATATCCAATTATGAGAGAGAGAGAGAGAGAGAGAGAGTGTGTGTGTGTGTGTGTGTGTGCGCGCGCGCCGTGGTTTTCTGCCGGGTTCAGAACCAGTTGGTTGCGGAAACGTATCCTGCCAGACAATCCGGGGTCAACTGTTTTGTACCTCTTGGCCTCAGCACCAAATAGACTCCCATATGCTAATATGCCGCTAAACACCAATCTACCAATCAATCAGCTAACCAATCAATCATTGTTTCCATCCACCGATTTCTGCATAGGCAATGTAAAACATTTGTCAATAATATTATCAAATATATTAAATACACCATCTGAACAGAAGTCATTGTGTCTCAGCTAAAGAGGGTTTATTTGTTTCCTTATTCCATCTACAGCCAAATATTTTCTTTACGGCAAATTAAATTTCCTATTTAACTGATAGCGCCAATAAATATTTCATAGAGATCATTTACTTCTGCTGTTAATGCACAACCCCTGGGGGAAGCAATTGCAGTCGAGTCTGAAATGGGGAATACGATCACCTGTTTAGTCCACTGAATTATTACTTACACTAATGAGTTTAACTTAGTCTAGATGAACAGCGGAAGAGCTGTGGGTCACAGACTTGCTTCACCTGCCGTTGGGACTATTAAGTTTCCATTTAGTACAATGACTGTTCCCTTCCGCGGAAGAAGAGACACATTCAACTGGATGATGGTGAAAAACTGCACCCACCGGCAAAAAGAAATAAATTTTCAAAATAAGAAAGACGCCTTTGAAGTGTCTGAAAAAAGGCGTCAGTTTGAGACAGACAGGTATGGACAGAGAGACATAGAGCACATCTGTACATAATTTTGCATAACAATGAGGATGATGGATTTATTAACATTCACAAATTTAACGCTAAAAAGTAGTATCCATAAGATTAAAATGTACACGTCGGGGTCTGGTGGTTATCACTTTACAGTGTTTATTAAGTTACTTTTATTTTCTTCTATATTGTTACAATCGTGAATGGCAGCAATTTAAGCATTAGAAGTAGCAGCAGTTATAGCAACAGTAGTAGCAGTAGTAGTAGTAGTGGTAGTAGTGAAAGCAGCAGAAACAACAGTAGTAGTAGTAATAATAACAGTAGCAATAATATTGATAGTGGTTAATGGCTGCTTTTGATGTTCTGTTATCGTTGTTCTTTAATCTATCAATTGCAATGGCAAGTTGCAGGATGTAGAACAGTAGTCGTGGTCGTAATGGTTATGATAGTGTGATGTTGGCTGTAATAAAACCAGAAATTTGCTTTATGTATACGTCTGTTCCAAAATGTTTTAATTTTTCTCACCGCATTTACGACTTTTTCGGACCCATTCTACAAAAAACAAGCAAGCAGGAATTGTTTTACCTTTGTATAAAGGCACGTGTTTATATAAGGATTCTCGAATAAGTTTGAAGACCAAATTAGACTTGAGTTCTGGTTGTCAAAGGTCCAAGGCACGAATCATGTTGGCACAGACGAGATATTTAACGACAATTGATCCTATTCAGTTTAAATTTCAACGATGATCAGTGTACATCCCTATACACCAATACCAGACTGTTCCCACCCTCACTTCATCTGAATGTTGTGTCGATGGTGCAATAAACAGAGACCAGACACCTCAATAAATATCAGAAACAAAGACAAATTATCTCCAGCTTAATCTGCTCTCTCTCTCTCTCTCTCTCTCTCTCTCTCTCTC
>JAECUM010050528.1:0-10076 GCA_016617855.1 Megalonaias nervosa | reverse complement strand
TCTCAAATTGTAACTGCATTTGTTTATCATTCTCTCTCTCTCTCTCTCTCTCTCTCTCTCTCTCTCTCTCTCTCTCTCTCTCTCTCTCCTCTTTCTCAACTTGCAACTGCATTTGTTTCTCCTCTCTATCTTTCTAAAGCTCCAGCTTCCTTAACTCTAATTCCATCTTGTATTTCATTTTAATTCTTTTACTTTTATGTCAGAGTCTGATACAGACTTACTGACCGATGCCAAAACACTTTTTTTTTATCAAAACATTCTTCTCTACCAAATACTGAATCAAAATTTTTTTAATTTCTTGTTTCTTTAAGGAAGATTTTGCTTCAGAAAGATCGTATTTTCTGGCAAGTTGAAGCAATTCATCTTTTTTCAGACTATCCAACTGCTCCTGAGTAGGACTAGAAAGAAAAGTCTCCACTTTTGATGACATTGTGAATAAATGCCTGTTGTTTTCACTAAAGATTTCAAGCAAAATATGAAATAGTACTTGGGATTTAAAAGATTCTGAAAACTAGGGGAAATTAAATTTCAGAAAAGTTTTCTGAAATATTTTAGCCAGAATTCATATATCCCGGACGAGCCCCCAATTTTCTTTTGTTACGTGTGGGCTCGTACAAAAGTAACAAAAGAAAAGAGTGAAGCCAACAAGCTTTGTAAGTTTTAACAAAATAATTCTTTTCCCTAGAAAAAAAGGTAAAAATATGAAATAGGACTTACGGTTTGTGAATATAATCCAAAATTAATCCTAGAATTGAAAAATATAAGTCCTATCACTAAACAGATCTAATTGAATCCAGGTTCGAATCTCGATGAAGTTCCAATATGGAAGGCGATGACGTCTTCTATAAGGTGTTGTTGTGTCAACAGTTCCTTGTTGAATTTTATGAATCAAGGATAGTATTCCGGCTTTAGAATTCCGAATAATTTAGTGAATGTCTTTTTGTCCAAGTATTTCGTTGAAGAAGGGTATTTTCCAGGATGAATAAATTATTTTAAATACGAAAATCAACTCAAATGGCAACAACAAGACAAATACCTTGAGCCCAAAGGTACAATTTTACGACTGACCAAATTTCACTGAGATATGAGTATTAAACCCAACTAAAACGTCATTTCAGACCCGCGTGATGGGTCATTTCGCCACTTAATCCTCGAACAGCGCAGTAAAAAAAAAAAATGCCAACTTACACGCTGGAAATAAATAAAAAAGAGAGGCTGTTTACAACTTAGCTAACACGTGGGCCGAACATGACTTTGGTAATAACCAATCATTATCATTCAATGTTTACAAACTCGGAACCAAGGTTAAGAACTAGGTTAGCTAAAATTAGTAATAAAGCAATACTTTTGCGCGTAATCAGATTAAAAGAACAGAACTAAATTTACTGGGCAAAATATCAAATCCAGTAAAAATATTATCCTTACAATAAAATGTAATGAAACAAAAATAAAAAAAAAAATTTGAAACTAACACGCAAGGAATTTAATTACATATACATAACACACCATCATGTCAGAGTGATGAACAATTCTTAATTACGTCAACAAATCATCCATGAAAGAAAAATAGTGGTGGAATCCGCAGAGGACATTTGCAAAGAGTACACAAAAGTCACCGTAATAGCTTGCAACAACTATCAGACTAAGTTGATGTCATCCTGAAAATGAACGATCATATGTAGAAATATACAGCTATCCATATCTATTTGCAAAATATGCATAGCTTCAATAAATATCCTTAAACAACGTTTCATAGTAGAATGCTTCTTGGATTCAGTGAAAAGAACAGTAAGTTATGTAATGTAAAATGTTAAGGGCAATGCCTATATAGGAACACCTTTAGAGTGATTATGAAAATGGTCAAGTTATATTTCTGAAGGTGGCTATCGTTTTCGGTGAGTTAGTTATGTTTTTTGTGCAGAAATGTGTCAATATTGACACAAATTAAGCATCTACGACCCATGCCGGGAACATGAATTTGCTAAAAAAATTTACCAGTTTTATTACAAAATAAATGAGAAATATTAACTATCCGTTTTCAATTTATTCAGCAATTTTTTTTTACAGAAGAGCCCTGGTAAAGTTGTTTTACTAACAAAGCGAGTACTGCAATGGCAAGCTGAGTAGCTCAGTATGTGAAGAAATCAATGAATAATATCATTCACGTCAAGTTTAAACACCAATTCAGCCACAGTTCAGCTTGTAAGAGATTAATCCAAAGACATGAAAACACGTATGCAGCATCAAGTACATTACAGAATTAGAAGTACAGAGACTTAAGACCGATGTTGTCAGATACGATCAACAAACAAAAACAACACAAAGAATAACACCGAAAACATCTATTTGAAGTTTCTTAAATTGGTCTCATAAATCAATTATTTGGGGATGGCTGAGATTTAGCAAGCTAGTTTGAACCGAAAGTCATACTCTACCAAGGCGCATTTGCGAATTTACACAACACAATTTATTTACAATTGAGATACTGCCAACGAGTTCATTGAGGAGCATTAGAAAAAGAAATTAATGATGCTCTGCCGTGTTTGAAGCGTCTATCACGATTGAAAGTTGCTCCTTAATACCCGCCTCAATGCCGAGAATTGGACGTAAATAGCTGCTTAAACGAGCATTAAGACGCAAGAAACTGCATTTGTCATTGTTAGTTTTTGTAGATGCTGCACGTGATCAGCATCTAATGTTTTGTTGGGGTAGGGGTGTGGGGGCAATTTGCCACAGTTTGGTCAGAAAAGAATTAGTCCAGCAAGTTCATACTTTTGGATGGACACTGTGACGACATTTGGAACAAACAGCGTCTGATAACGTTTTGATCTACTAAGGGCGAAGATTGTAGTGTGAAATAACGTCAAATTGTTGGAAATTTTTGGTGCCGAATGGTATTACGACTTCGGAAACGAATGATTTGTTAGGAAATTGTTTAAGTAGCTTTGATCTTTATATTCTTATGACTATTGTTACTGAGTCAAATGTTTTGAAGTCGAAGAAAGGAAGAAAGACATTATTGGAAACACAATGTGAATAATCTTGCAAGCTAAATAAAGTTGTGAAATGCTTAAATCTCTATTTTTGGCATTTCCAATTGAAATGTCGTGTTGCAGTTTTGGGAACGTTATGTTGCATGTTTGTACTCTTAGATGAGCTGTTGTGACCTATATATCTTGAATACAGTCGTAGTACAAAAAGTAAGCTTTGGCCTCTGCGTGTATATAATTTTATTATATATTTACTAAGGCTGCTCTTGTTCGCATTAGGTATGATGTTTTCTTCTCAAGAAATATTGCAGAAAATTCTACACAAAAAAGTTTAACCAACTCAGAAAGGATCGTAGCTTGCTCACAGCCTTTGTTCATTGCAAAACTGCCCTAAAATATCATAGCACAACAATGCTACGTTTAATTCTTTAAAAAGTAAAACATATAATGTCAATCAATAAATCATGTATCATATGTACTCGCTTATACGTCGAGTACAACTGCAAACTGCGCAGACCCAGATCTGCCATTGCATAATGCGCCAAAAGATCTGGGTCCGTGCAGTTTGTTATGAGCAAATAGTAGACAAAACAACATATACCCTGGTCTGCAGGCGCTTTATGCTGTGGCAAATCAGAATATTTAATTTTAGCAGTTTGACTGGACTTATTAGTAAGTAAATGCTGTAGATTTGCATATTTAATTACCACTTAATATAAGGCTCACAAAATTATGTGAAATTTCAGCTTACTCTTTTATACAACATTTTTGGTTTCCATTAAACGTTAATATATTTGAAATTTTGAATATTTCTAAGCAAACAATTGGCTAACTTTTATGCATATTAAATCATTGTAGCTAATGACATTCCTGTAAGTAGACGTGTAATCAATATAACAGACTGATCTAGTTTTTCATTTTGATATTTTGTATGCGAATTAATAATTAGACTTTTAACAGTATCACGATTCTATGGTCTTGAGTAATAGAAAAGAGCGAAAACCAGCAAGATGTGTAAAATTCAACAAATAATACATTTACCTAGAATACTATGTGAAAATTAAAAAAAGACTTACAGGATTGCCAATTAAATCCCAAAATAGTCTAAAACGTTATATCACCAGTCCCAATGAATAGAGTTCTAACTAAATTGCAGTGGTGTTCGAAATAAGAGCCAACGCTAAAAGTGTTGACGTGCCTGTTGTGGCCTGTGACGTGCTGACTTGACAATGGCCCTTTGATCAATCAAAATAATATAATCCAAGTTGTCCTTGTTTGAATTCACTAAATTCCCAGTTAATATCTCTGTACAATAATATTATTTAAGAGCACTTTGTATTTCCAGTGAAAAATAATTTGAATAAATAATTTCACCCAAATCAAATACTAAACACAACAATACAAAAGATTCAGCAAGATCTTACAGCACGAATGAATAATTCTAGGCAAACAAGATTATAAAGTCCTCTACTTGATCTAGGTCACAATTATCATTTTCTAAAAATAAAATGACTTCATAGAATTTTCCAATCTAAAACAATTTGTTACTACAATTATTTTAAAAAAGATAATGTCCTTTACTCAGACCAATATAATGATCCTAATATTTAACCAACACTATTATAAAAATAATAGCTATGCAGTACACGTTTACCAAAATAAAAATAACTTGTGCCTTTAATCAGGAACACAATGAACTTGATTTTAGACAAGGTCATGTCCAAAAAATACATTTACAAAATAAAAATAATTATGATGGAAAAAAATCCTAACAAACAATAAATGTTAAATATACATAATAATAATATTCCATTATATTCAAATTCGGATATATTTTCTTACGAAACCCTGCTAGCAGTGATAGTTGTGATGAGTAACAGTGTTTAATCCATTATTTTCATTCATTTTTTTAAACATTTCCTTTTTCGCCATGTTCTTTGGCCTGAAATGTTTCATATAGAATGTATTTCGCATGCACCTGCATGCATTTACATTAATGGTACCTCAGATTAAGTTATATTATGCATTATCTCAAATCGCGTACTCGAACCATGATTTTGAACAGGAACAGGTGAAAAACAGATGAATCTGGTCAGTGCATTGACTTAATTTATCCAGTTTTATAGTTCATGCCAGACGGCATTGTTTCATGTGAACAGCAATATGCAGTCCGAGAAACCCACGAACAATTGAAACCCCTCCGGTGGCCTAGTGGTTACAGCGTCCGCCTCGGATGCGGGGGGTCGCGGGTTCGAATCCCGGTCGAGTCATACCAAAGACTTAATAAAATGGTATTAACAGCTGCCTCGCTTGGCGCTCAGCATTATGAGGTTAGTGTTAGGACTGGTCGGCCTTTTGTCAGGCTAATGTGACTGGGTGTGGCATCATGCTACATGTCATGTCCCAGTGCTAGACATCACTATAAACTGCCACACTACAGACATCGTAGGGATATGACTGAAAAATTGTTAAAGCTAGGTTAAAAATCTAAATATCACACACACACACACACACACACACACACACACTCACACACACAAGTCACACGAACAATTGACAATCAAGCCAGTAGATGTTGAGTTGATTGTTACAAATATCTACAATTCGTGTTAATGTTATCTTGGATTAACTTATTTTTTAAATATTTTTTTCTTCTCGTGGTAGCATTCCACATAGTACACATTAATAACCACTTACAACTTCCGAAGACATTTTGCCTTCTGGCAAACAAAAACATCAATATAAGAAGTTAATGAAAACTTTACTACAACACGTGGGGATAATGAGAGCAGAAGAATTATGAATTGAAGAATTATGCACAGGCATAATTTTAGTATGTGATATGGGTAATCCACCATTACGGCCAGGTTATGAAAGAAACAAAAATCATCAGCATAAATCTTGGGTTCCACATTCCACACCCATGAATTAATTCAAACGTGAAGCATGTGGTTCATGATTCCTTCATGAAGCAATCACACATTATTGAGCATATCCCAAAATAACTTTCATATAAATCTAATTTAATTATCCTTGATGGATACATAGTTCCCATTACGTTCGCCTTTGAGCGGAAGCAGTTTCCGGTCGCCATTTTGTGGGTCAAGCTCATTGTGTTGACGACTTGCTGCCAAGCTTAACGACGAAATCTGATTTAATTTTCAAGGAATCAGTTCTTAAGTAAAAATGGCTTCAAAGTCAGTTAAGTTAAATTACAAAGATGGACTAGAGAAAGTAGTGTTGGAAAGATATGAGTCAAAGCTAAGCTTAATCGGTGGAACTGATCCGTATGAAATGGACAAAGGAAAAATGACGAGTAACGTACAGTGCCTTCCGGGAATAACTTATACTGACATTTTAAAATTATTTGGTAAACACGAAAAGTGTTTACACCTTAGATGATTTGAAAGCTTACAAATCGCTTGAAGCTTACAACCAGTTTGTCAATGGATGGGTCAAAGACGTCCTTGCCATGGAAGTGAGCAACAAGGTGTTGGTTACTGCGAAGGTGAGTTGAGATTCATTACATTTGTTACTTCATACCATTTCGTATGGCACATTAGAAAAGTAGTTGTAGTTATATGTATTTTATGGGGTTAATTTATGAAGTATTAAATTTCATTCTATCACTGACTCATATGTAGTCATCCTTGTATATCTGATAAATTTAGGGGTATTTTTATTTAACCATGGCGGGCGGGGGGGGGGATACTCGGGTTGGCAACGAAAAACAGGGATGTAGGGGAGACCGTAAACAAACATATATTTTTTTCTTATGCAGATGTTGCAAAAGTTTAATATGCACATATTTCATTGAAAAATGCTCAAAATAACTGAAGAACTAACTGGAATTCTCTCTGTATTTTTAGGTACGACACTCACAGCATATGAATGACGTGGCATTAAAACCATGGATAATTGCAGGAAAAACGAGTATTGTTGAGGCAGCCCTATGTGATTGTATGGCCGGCCTTGGGGAGTCGTGCAGTCATATTGGTGTACTCCTTTTTTTACATTGAGACAGCTGTGCGCATAGAAAATGCAAAGACAGTTACTCAGGAGAAAGCATACTAGTTACTACCATCAAGCATAGACAAGGTTGACTATGCAGAAATTTCTCAAATTGATCTCACGTCAGCTGAAGCTAAGAAAAGGAACCTGGAAAATGCCATATGTGGAACCACCCATAACAAGGAACAAAAGAAACCGAAGCCAGCTCTCCCAGATGTTCCTGCACCAACAGATGCTGAATTCGATGACTTCACATCATAGTTATTTTCGACCAAAACCAAACCTGTAGTGCTTTCAATCATGCCCAAGTATGCGGAACATTTTATTCCTACAGTAGTATCAAACAATCTTCGAAAGCCTCTGTGAAATCAAAGATGACAAATGTACTCTAATGTCTAAAAATGAACTTGTGAAACATTGTGAAAATCTGTTCCAAGACATTAATGTTACTGCAGAACAGGCAAAACATGCAGAGAGGCTTACTCGTGGACAAGCTGAGTGTAAAGATTGGCATCGGCTAAGAACAAGACGAATAACAGCATCACGAATGAAAACAGTGTGCACATCTTCCATTGATAAGCCATCGCTTTCCACCATAAGAGACACATGCTACCCAGTGAGATTTTCTAATAAGGCAACAAGGTGGGGATGCCAGCATGAAAAAGATGCAGCGAATGCCTACAGGAGCAAATTAGGGCCTGTTCATGACAATCTCACAATTGTTGAATGTGGTCTCATAATCAACCCTGAATTTCCCCATATTGGAGCATCTCCCGATGCTCTTGTTTCGTGTAATTGTTGTGGAGAGGGAACAGTGGAAGTGAAGTGTCCATATTGTGTCAGAGATAATGAGATTAAACATGAAAATATTTCATACCTGGACAAAGACAACCGATTGAAAACAAGCCATCGGTATTATTATCAGGTGCAAACACAAATCTTTTAAAGTGAAAAGAAATATTGTAACTTTGTTATCTGGACAAAGAAGGACATATCTGTGGAAAGGATTCTGCCAAACCCTGAGCTATGGCATTCTTCGTGCATGTTATTCTGCCTGAACTGACAGGAAAATTGTTCACCCGACTACAGTCCGCAAACACTGAACCTATTGCACAAATGGAAAGGAAGCTATATGCATCTGTGTTGCAACCCTCTCTCATCAAAATGATGGACAGACTGTGTCAGGAAATAACACTGACTTAATTTGTTTATGTCAAGTGCCCTATGATGAAACATTTGATGATGTTGTAGGTTGTGATAATGAAAACTGCAGAATGAAATGGCTTCACTTTAGGTGCATTAATATGACTAGAGCATCAAAAGGATCATACTACTGTCCAGAATGTCGTCCAGTGTATGGCGGTAAAGCAAAAAAGCCTAAAAAGTGTTAGAACGCCATTCTCAGGACATTTGCATGTAAAAAAAAAACATGATTTAATATACAAGCACATTGTGGTGCTTGTACAGTATGACAGTGTCATGAAGGGGGGGGGGGGCTAGGTATTGTTAGTGTACAGTGTTGTCTAGCCCTTTCTATTATTTTCATGCATGCTTATATATTAATTAAAAACAAATAACTTATTCCCTTGTACAAATGTGTTTTCTATTCTGTCTGTATTCTATATATCTTGCTTATTCTATAGCACACATTGTTATGACCATCTATGTAGGTGTAGTGATAACAAGATTTTAATGATGGTCACTGTGGCAACTATATTGGCTGTCTGAGAAGCACAATTTCATTAGGACCAATCAGTCCACTGGATGAATGTGTGCTTAACATTCAATGACAATCCCCCAGCTTGTTTAGAAGGAGTGGCGTAAACTGACTAATGGTAACAGACGGACAGACAGACAGACTATCCATAAGATCTTCTTGCCTATAACCAGTAGAACTAAACTAAAGAACAACATAAGTCAGAAAGTTTATAATTAAGAACACAAGATAATGATTCGTTATTGACAAATATTTATGGTGACATAATTCTGTAAGAATATTTCACATACAATGTTATGATTATTTCACAAATCCTTACTAGTCAAATGGAACAACAGACTCGCACACATATTTTTAAGGCAAAATGCAACACTAACAATTCTG
This sequence comes from Megalonaias nervosa, assembly GCA_016617855.1. NCBI lineage: Eukaryota > Metazoa > Mollusca > Bivalvia > Unionida > Unionidae > Megalonaias > Megalonaias nervosa. The sequence goes on along the minus strand of JAECUM010050528.1, from coordinate 974 downwards.
TCGGCAACTGGAATTTCTCCTTTGTCATTCATGAGGAAATCTACTGGGAACTTTCCTTGAGGCATGGTATACTTATTTCGCACCAGACCAATTACACGTTCTACATGAATTCGCAAATGTGTGATTTTACTACTATTTTCTACATCAATAGGAGACAATTGTGATTTCCCCTTTGTAAAACTAGGGGCAATAACTTTAGCACAGTACATTCCAATACTGTCTGAAATATTAAATCCCCTGTCTGCTAACACAATATCTCCAGGCAATAACTTTGATAAAAATCCACAGTTTTCAGTTATGTATTTGTCACTTGCCCTACCTCTTCATGCTTTTGAAAGAAAAGAAATAGATCCCTGAGGTGTGATGCCAATAAGAAATTGTATGGCGTTGTTGTGTTTGTATGATGACCAAGTCTGAGCTCGTGCCATTAGGCTTTTAGGTCTCTGCATAAATTTTTCAAAACAGTCAATAATGACGACCACTTTTCCACCAAAGTCTTTCCTAAATTCTATGGGCATGGTAAGATGAAGTTCCTTCCTCTCGGGCCAAAACAAAAGAGCTTTAATCTAATATATAAAACATGAATAACATTAAAAAAAATGTCCTTGACACGGTTGATGTTGATACCTGAAATCTATATGCAATCACTAGCAACGGGAGGTTATGCTTAAGGCCTATTAGTGTCATTATCATTTTTCCAAACTTCCCAACCTCTAGTCCTCTACTGGTTGGAATGAATGGGGCAATAAATTCAAGCAGGGTCATCAGGGTCATGTAGCTCGGCATTCCAGTGTAATATTTAACTTTATCTTAAATGATTTAACTTTATCACAAAATGATTCCTGATTCATTTTGAAGCCGCTTAATTTATTTTTCAGCAGTGTATTTTCAGTAATCAGGTGTTAAATTTCACTGTCAACTACACTCTGGCTAATGAAGTTAGTCTTTGGTGTTAGTTCTTGATCTGGTTCCAT
>JAECUM010050527.1:0-25678 GCA_016617855.1 Megalonaias nervosa | reverse complement strand
GTAAATATATGTAAGCGAATCAATAATGAATGAAATGAACCAATTTGTATATATGTGGGAAGTAGTGTTTAACGGCAATCCAGCACAAAAGTGGCTATGTTGTGCCTAAAGAAAAAGTTATAAAAATGCAAAAATGAATTGCATACAATTTAGTTAAACCCTTCCAAAAAAATGTATAATTCAGCAATTATTTCAAAATAGTCTATTTGTCACACGATTCTTGAGGAAAATTACTTTAAGGAAAGCTAATACATGAACACTATTTGTTGGGCATTGTAATTTGTGTATAGGACATCTTTTAACAGAAACCTCTCTTTACTACACTCATGAGATTATGCACATTTTATTTATGGTCTCAAAGAGATGGGGAGAGAAGAAGAAGAAAAGAAGAAGAAGAAGTAATGGATGAAATATGAAAATATTTCTTATCTGATAGCAGATTTATTTTCTAAATCGAAAAAGAATGCAGCCACATAGGTAATATCGGCATATTGGCGGTATCACTTTTATCACCACCGCGGCAATAAAATTCTTTCTCTCACTGATACATTTCCGTCTTCCCTTGTCAAATATATACGCATTAGGTATGATGCACCTTCACTTCAACATCCACTTACGGAATATCATAAATCTGGCTATTCAAGGGAGGTGGCTAATTAATATAGAAGGGTATATAAGAGTTTGTTGGGGGGTTTTGGGTTGTTTTTTTAAAAAAAACAAACAAAATAAACCGTCTAATCAGATGCAATTGTTCTCCATTTAGGGATGTAGAACTGTGACTCTTTTGTAGAGCCAATTTTACAGGAATTATTATTGCGCCTTGCTAGCGTCATCAATAAAAATCTCTTTTGACTGTATGTGCCCCAAAATATATTTTTTTCCGCGTCACATTATTTTATGCTCCACATCTGGTTTATGTGTGGTTTCGTAGTCAATATGTACAAAAGCTCTCTCTACATCCGGATGTCGTTCTAACTTCTGTTGCAGCTCCTCTCCGATGTCATGTGCCACACGAACTGTCATATCTTCCGGAAGTACTATGTCAACTTCCACCAGGAAATTATTTCCAAAATGGAAAGCCTTGACTGTGTCCACGTATCGAATTTCTTTGTGGTGATTCAGGCATACCCATGTGAGTCGACTTAGGAACTGTGGCTCAGCCCTATAACCCGTCAACATTCGGACCTGTGCTATAATGAGAAGGAAGAAGATAAGTTCGGCAAATGCCGGAATTACTGATTGCTCATGATAATGATTACTGATGAGAAAGTGTGTATATATATATATATATATATATATATATATATATATATATATATATATATATATATATATATATAAGTATAGCAGTATATATATATATATATATATATATATATGAAAACTACGACACATGCAGGAGTCAAGTAGCTAATACACACAGGGGTTTGGGGTTATGTCTGAAGGAAGGTCCCCAAGTACGGCAAATTCTGCATTTTGGTGGGATTGGGGGTCGTAAACTAATGATATTTGAAATGTCTACCATTTTTAAAAAGAATTTAAGAAAATACTAGATTCAACATTCTTTTTGTTTTCTAAAGCAGGAGTAGAATCTTTATTTTTGCGCACTTTCTTTATTCCGCTTCAGCACCTCTCCGTACCAACTTGTTATTCTAAAAACTGATAGAACGTTAAAGTTAAAGTTCTAAACGTTTTCAACGCAGAGAGGGAAAAGTTTCTAAGTGATAATTGTAACAATTCTAGCTCGTCAAGTTCAGCCAAACAGACAACAAAGTCTTCCAGAGATGCCTACACGACCAGGGAAAAATATATTCAAGTATGAAGGCATCTGGTTTAATGATTTATAAGAAACTTCCAGATGTAGTTTTACTGTTAAATAAGATGCACTTCGTTGAATCGATAGAATAAAATTAATAGGCTGTAATGCTAATGTCAGAATTAGTAGCTGAAACACCTGAAGTACATCAAATTATCTCAGCCTATCCAAATGCAGAAAAGACACAAAGCGTATACACGTCTTCTTCAAAACGTAATTCATTCCAATAATTTCTTGAAACAGATTCCGAAATACCTATGTAGAAACGTTAAAACGGTGGTATTTTAGCAATCTCCGAAAGTCACTGCCATATATAAGCAGTTGTCAACGCTCTTGTGGCCTTATGAACATATCCGTGTAAGCATCGCATGAAAATGTTGGAGATCAGATTGGATAATCTTCCTGTTTTAAAAAAATATTATCTCTCTGATATATCGTGGTCTTTAATTTCACTAGCTTATAAGAAAAGATTTCTTTACAATTAGTTTGAACCATAGATTTCAGATAAGCGAAACCTCAGCTTTTATGAACGTTCCTAGACACGGATGGAACCGGGTTGTCTTTGATATTTAAGCCGTCCCAGTTTGTTTCTTGTTTGATTTTTTGTGTTGCTTTTTGTGTTGTTGCTTCTTTTTCGTCTCAAAAGTGAAGGAAACGTTGTTATCGTATTATCTGAAGTAACAAATTCTTCTCGTCATTGTTTATAATTATTGTGATTCTGACTCGATGATTAGCTTGCTAGAGATGGGATGAAAAAGAGGGAGATAATAGCAATATTTTGTGATTAGGCAGGCATGTGTTAATTGTTCGTGGTCTTGAACAGTGTGGACTACTCACAGTTTCCCGTTTTCCACCAATTGACGGCGATGAACAGACTGATGAGAATGGCCCCTGCCGGATCTACATACACTAGCTCGTATGCTCTGACTTTCCCCTGCATCTCAGAGGAACCTGTCCATGGAATAACCCAGAACTGTGATGAAATGTAAAGTTGGCAAAAATCATAATCGAGATGTTTCAGAATCATCAGAGGTATTATTCACTATTTGAAGTCTGACTTGGACAAAGTAGAAAATTAAAGATTTCTTGACAAAAATAACATGGAAAACAATCCAGTTCCGTAGTCTTGGCTTAGTTAAATGCTATTGCAAAATACCCTAAAATCATCGCCTTAGCTATCAACTGTACAACTGCAGCTTTTCGAATTTTAACAAAGTAAATGATACTATTCCAGCTAATCTCCACCGTGCAAAAGAACAGTATTATATGCTGACACAGCAATAACAGCATATGCCAAAATGTTATGTTTAGTAATTAAAATAGGTCACACTTAAATGCAAGTGAAGGATCATTTCACCTCCAGAACAGGCCAAAAAAAAAAAATGGAAGATCTGCACAGAAGTTTACAAGAGAAAATGCAACGTATATTTGCATGAGATGAAATGCTCACGATGAGACAAAAATAAACAAACTCTTCAGAAAAAAAGGAATGGAAGTGAAGAAGTGTATGGATGGCAATTGCTGTATATACTTGCTTCCAACAACACGTACCTTGATCTGCCATCGCAAAAGCTCGCCAGTATGTCAGCGTCTACATTGTTTGTTCTCTTCATTACTCCTAACAAACAGCATTGGACTAGATCTGGCGTCACATTATGTGATTGTAGATCTGGGTCTGTGCAATTTGCATTTGACTCAACGTATAATTGTACATACTCTCAATTTCATCAATATTTGTATCTGCAGCTTGAGTAGCTATGTCATCTTCATAAATACACATATCTGTATGGTCACATACCAGTTGGAGGTTACTGACAAACAGTAAAAAGAAAACTGGTCCTAAAATGTACCCTTTAGGAACTCCTACAGTAACATGGGATGGATGACTTAAAATGCCATTAACACCAATGCATTTGAAATCCGTTGTTTAAATATGAACTAACAAAATATAGGGATAAATCTGAACGTAAATTCTAAATTCTAAATTTCTGTAGGAGAACACTGTGCTCGACTATGTGAAAAAAAAAAAAAAAAAACTTGTCTAAAATCTAATAGTAATATACTAGTATGATTCCCTCCATCTATTTCCCCGATACCGATATGTTCATCATTCGTTCCGCACTGTATCGCGAATGATATCCGAGTCTGTTTCTCAAGTCAGCGTCTCGAAATGTAGCTAAAACATACCGAATTATTTTCGTGCACGAATGATTTAAGCATAATTCATACTGAGATACAGCGCCACACTATTTATTTGATACATGCTGAAAAAGACTGGTCTGTGTGCCTGTAATCCGCCATGTTCATCCTGAGTTCTGGACAAGTCTATTTTCGATATTGCAACGAAATCAAAGGGAGGCAACTACATGTTGGCTTAGTAGGAAAACTGTTCAAATATTAATAAACAAGTCGATACTTCAGCAGGTCATGACGGCATCAATATTATATAACAGTACACACTGTTTTAGCATGTATTTAATGAGATGTGTTACGCTCTATGTCGATTCCAATACAAATACTTCGTGTGCGAAATGAATTAGTTACATCTAGCTACAATGAATTACTTTAACCTACAAATTCGAATTGCTATGCCAAATGAACTATAGTAATTTTTAAACATCCGTTTGACAGGAATGGAACTTTAAAAACCTAACTGATTTTTGGATAAGAGATGATATGCTGATAAAAAGAAATCAAAATGTGATTCGAGTAGCTTTGACAATATGGGAAGAGATTGGTCTATAATTTGATTTATTGTCTCTTGCCCTTATTCTGAAAATAGGCGCGGCTTTTGCAGATTTGTATTAATCTAGAAAAAATTCCAATTTTGATAGTATGGTTCATAACGGAGGCAGTAATTAGATATATATTTTAAGCTCTAATTTGGAAATGGATTGCGCCGATTCCATCTAGGTCAGTAAATGTTTTATGATCAATGAATTTTTAATATTTGAAGACAACTTTGACTGATTTGAATTTCAAGCTTGGCACTTCTCATAATTTGATAAATACAAAATCTCTGAATTCTTTGTTATAGCATCATTAGGATTGTTCCAAACATAATGTATTTGGCAGCAGCATTGGTAAAGAATTCAATTATTTCAAACAAAATTCCATTTCTTTGATACATATAATTTTAGACCTATTTGCTGTTAAAAAGTAGGGGTTGTAACTTTTTCATTTGTTACAATATGCCGGATATTCCCAAATTCATTTTTTGTAGTATTGATACATTGGTCTTTAATATAGTTGTAGAGAGCTGAATTTGTACATTTATCTTTATCTCTGAGTTTAATTGTGATATTAATATCCTAATTCCGCCATTGATATTTTAAAATGTTGTACTGTCTTTTTTCTTTCAGCAGTGTATGCTTATTCAAGACTAACACAAGTAATTTGTTTCAAGTGTCAATCATATCAGTAACATTAATCAAATCCATCGATCAGAAACCATGAAACCTCACTAAGATCCTTGCATAATATGCTAAGGTAAAAATTCTTAATACATGCATACTTAACGGAACAGTTAGCATTTGAGTTACTTTCAGATTGGAAGGTACGTATTCTAAAAAATTGCTACAAGATACTGGTCACTAAGACCTACAAATGGTACTTAATTGTGTATAGACGTGTCTGGATGTCTCGTTCAAATGTGATATATACATGTCATAGTGCTTGCGGTAACTCCAGTAGGTGTGTAAATCAAGTGTTTTAGTCTATACGAGTTACGAATTGTTTTTCATCTATCATTATTTCTATCAGTTTGTACAGTATCCATGTTAAAATCTCCCATCACAGTTGTTGCTTTATCTTGATTGTAAACAGAGTCTAGTTTAGTTTAAAATTTATACTACAATGTCATACTGGAATCTAATGGACGTTAAACAGTTCCAGTTAGAATTGGTTTTTGCCTTCTCCATATTCACTGGATTCACAAGTCAAATTTCGGATTTGATGCATTTTCCATTGCTGCTTGTTATTACATAGGTTTTTCAAATTATTTGAATTAAATGCTACAATAACACTTAGATCACATTTAAGATTTTCATCTGTCATTAAATCTGCGATTATGTAGAGTATATTTGGTTTGGTGTTTTACGACACAGCAAAACAAGTAGGTTATTTAGTGCTGAGGCAATAGGGGTAAAGGGCATTGCCCACGGACACACCACGGTAACTGAACCAGGCTGGTCCGATGGTAGGATTCGAACCCGCACCACTTTGGTTGTGCGTCCAGGACGCTAACCACTGAGCCACTCCAGCTGCCTGTAGAATTTTTAAGTTAAAGTCTCCCATCATAATTGTTTCTTTATCCCGAATGTGCACACAGCCTATTTTAGTTTCAAATGTGTCATACATTTAACCGTGGAATGTGGTGGACGAGAAGCATTTCCATTTCGAATTGGTTTTAACTTCTCCGTATTTGGATCCCCAACTTCCTGGGGTGATTTGAATGTAAATCATCCGTTTTTATGTATTTCATATATGATGCAACGCAGAATGAAACACTTCCTGTTCCCTATATACTTGTTTAAAATAGTATTTAAATTAGATGCTGCACATAATCTTTTCTAATACATTAAGTATTTACAATATGCATAGTATGCATGAAAATAAATAAAAAATATTGGGAATTATTAAAGTTAGATCCATGCGTCTAAAATTATCGATGCGGATGTCAAATACACACCCAAGTATTTACAATCTTGGCGTATGCTATGGAAATACAGACTGATCCTCTGTATCGAGCGCCAGATCAGATTTAACAGATTGAAGGCGTGTGTAATAAATAAAATATATTACATATGTTTTACTTACCTATATATCCAAAGAGGATGGCTACAGAATTCGACAAAACGTCATTTAAGTGATCTTTTGCTAGAGCCTGTATGGTTGGGTGATGGATTCTGCGGCACAAAAGATGGAGCACCAATTTAATGACTGGAAAAGTTAAGACAAACTACATGAGTAGATATAAAATGGGAGTTTTGCCTCATCCGCCCCAGCTTCAAACCCCCTCCCATAGTCACTGATGTCCCCATACATCCTAGCCGTTCGTCACTTTGTTCTTGAGGGGATAGCTTGGGAGGTTGCGGCAGATCGGTGGGGGTTAGATTATTTTTCCAATTAGATAACGTTTGCACGTATGTAAATAGGAATACACAGAGGTTGTACGAAACACTTGCAAAGCAACCTGTCTTCGAAAGCCCAAGCCCAAGCCCTATGGCAGAGGCTGGTCTTTTGAGCACTGTCACACACACAGACACACAGACAAACACACACACACACACGCGCACGCGAGCCTTAGAACTGCTGAAGCCCATCCTGGAGCAGACTCCACTACCACCACCATCACCAACGTTAAAATAAACTACGACAATTTGTGCGCGAGCACCGTATTCCATTCCCAGAGGTGAACGAAAAGCCGAGATCCTTGCATTGATAGAATCGTATGAACAAAACCATCTTGTGTCAGGTTATGCCGCTTAGTCACGACAAGGAGAGATTTAAAACAATAGCTCCTTGGATTCACAGCAGCGCCTGTGTGATTCTGAACCACCAGAGATGAAACTTGGCAGAGACATTGAAATGATTCTCGAGACGGTGAAGAAATTCACAACTCGGGGTCGGGATGGACTTTCGAAAGATGTGGCCAGGTCGAGATCCACCTCTTGCCGTACCACCCGTTTCGCGGATCCAGTTACAAAGCGACACCCAAGTGGATCCCACCCCGATCGGTGATGAACGTGAAGAATGACTACAACCGATTGTTTTGAGTGGGCAAGCCTATCGGCGCTTTACCCGGTCACCGACATCAAGCTAGGCCCCAAAAATACCTAGTCGAACTCAACTTTGACGATATCGAGTTTCCAGTTCAGGTAACCAGGACCACGCTAAACAAGCTTAAGGCCCTTAATCCAACCATCGCCATTAACGTCTTCGCATGTAAGAACGGCTTTTATCCGCTGACGTTATCTTCCCTTGGTCAAGACCGGGCGAACCCCCATCAATTTACTGCTGCTAAGTGAAAAGAAGGACATCGAGTCAGTCTCACACTGTTGATCAAGGACATTGGCCGGCTGCGTCACCTGAACAAGCATCACGGCAAGAAGTATCAGTGCAGTCGCTACATGCATGTATTTAACGCTCAAGAGCTGCTTACCAACTACGAGTTTTACTGCAGTGGTATCTGCGATCAGCACCATTATGCCCGTCCCCAGTAAAGAGACTCTTAAATTTACGGCAGTGCAGCGTAAGATGAAGAACTCTACATCATCTACGCGGATTTTGAGTGTCTAAATGTGGCCGTGAAAAAAGGCACCGAGGCTGACCATTCAGTCCATGTGGTTGAATAGGTTCCGTGCGGGTTTTTATGGTTCGATGGTAACAGTCAGAGCCACCGGTTCGACTTACCGATCAGAGTCATCCCCAATAAATGAACTTCCGGCTGGGTCAGCTGAAGTTCATCGATTTGATTCAATTTAGGACTCGTCCCTGGAAAAGCTGTGAGCAACCTGACGGCGGAGAACTTCAAGATGGCTCGTCAATACTTCCCCACCAACACGGACCTCCTGACCAAAGAGGGGTTTATCCGTACAAGTACATGAGAGATAGGAACAAATGTGCCGAGGACCAGCTACCATCGATCGAAGCATTTTATTTATCGTTGTCACGCAAAAGTATTTCCGCCGCCAGCCACGTATATGCCAAGAACGTATGGTCTGCGTTCTAGTCCAAGACTCACGGCGACTATCACGAACTGTATCTGAGCACGACCGTACCACTGCTCGCCGACTTGTTTGAAGCATTTCGCGACACTGCCATGCACGTGTACAAGCTCGAACCCGCCTACTACTTTTCAGCCGCTAAAATGGGCTGGGACACATTGTTGTCCAAGACCAAGATCGGGCTGGAATTACTCACAGACATTAACCAGCATCTGTTTATCAAGCGCTTGCTTATGGCGGAATATCTATGTCAAGCCATAGATACGTCCGTGCCAACAACAACAACCCCCCCCCCAGCTACATCATGTATCTCGATATAAATAGTCTATATAGTTGAGCCATGATGCACCCGCTGCCCGTGGGTGGGTTTCGGTGGATCGATCCTAAGCACATCGATCTTCGCAAGGATGTACATACCAAAACCCCCACGGTGACCACGGATACTTCTTCGAGGTGGACCTGAAATATCCCGAGTCTTTGAACGAGATGCACAACAATTATCCCCGGGTCCCAGAAAAGCTGTCGGTGCCCGGTTCGTGGCTGTCCCCAGATTGTACTCGATCGTGAACGAGTCCGGCTACAAGTACACCGAGATCACCAACAACCGTCCAAGCCTCCAGACCAAGCGCAACTACGTACTACACGTCCGTAGCAATCAGCTGTATCTGCGACTGGGCATGCGCGTTGTGATCAAGATCCATCGAGTGCTTCAATTCCTCAAGCAGGCCTAGATGGCCCCTTACATTCAGATGAACACAGACCTGCCAGCCAAGGCCACCAAAGACTTTGAAAAGGACTTCTTCAAGTTCACGAAGAATGCCGTGTTTTGAAGATCATGGAGAATCTGCGTTAAAGAATCCGTGTCCACTTCGTCTGTGAATCGACCAAGCAGGACAAATTTCGAAGGCTCATTGCGGATCCGGGCTTTGAGTCTAGAAAAATCTTTGATGGTGAACTTGTTTCCGTTCACAGTAAAAAAATTTAAAGTTCAAGCTGACGAAACCCATTTATGTGGGATCGTCCTTGCTTGATTTGTCAAAGCTGCTCATGTGCGAGTTTTACTAAGACTAGATCAATCCGTTTTACCAGGATCAGCTCAAGATTCTATATAGCTACACATACTCTCTGGCGATGCACATCACTACCGATGACGTGTATGCGGACATGACACAGCCAAGCTTGGCCAACGAGTTTGCTATTAGCGAGTATCCGAAGGAACATCCGCTCTACTCCACCAAGAACAAAATGGTAGTGGGCAAGTTCAAATACGAATGCTCGGGTAAACTGATCGAAGAGTATGTGGGACTCCAAGATGTACTCGATCGTGATCGGGCCCAAAAAGATGAAAAAAGCTAAAAGTGCTCTATGGGTGGTTGTGCAGAAAGATCACAAGCACACACTGTATTTGGATACCATCGAGACCGTCATGACTTTGTGCACACGGCAAATCTGATCTGATCCAAGAACCATCGCATGGGTGTATACCGATACACCAAGGCGAGTTTGTCCCGCTGAATGCCAAGAGATGGATACTCCCCAATAGTATCACTTACGCGTTTGGTCATCGTGCTATTGTGGATGATACTGGCGGCAGGTCTGTATTTTCTGGTACGATTTGCAATTCCTCTCGCACAAATGCACAGCTGTAAGGTTTTGGTCCTCCAGGTGATGATGGCCCAAATCGGTAATTGGTTGGTTGTCTAGAAGTATCAATCCGTTGCGCAATGGTAAATAAACACGTCGACAGACCATACCGGGTCAGTGGCACGACGTTGTGGCCTACCTTTCAACTCTCCAGGCGCATACAAACACTGAACAAGCTTGTCTTCGAGCGGTTGTAATGGTGCTGGCTGTGAAATCATTTTCTGAGTAAGAGTGACAGCTTTATCGAATCGCATTGGCTGGTTTTGATTTCGTCGTGTGTGTGACTTCATTGTTCAAGACTGATATGAGCAATGGAAGTCGGGAAACCCATTCCAGAGGCCATTTTGGTCTTATCAACAATTCTTGTGCGTACTGATGACAAAATAACCGATCTGCAAGTGTGATATTGAATCTTTCCACAATGGCCTGGTCACAATGCACACTGATATGCCCGACACGTACTCGCACAAAGTGTTTGGTTAACAACGGAACCACAGAGCCAAGAAATTCTTTGCCAGGATACGCTTGCAATAATCGTGACCATGCGAGTAGGCCGCGTGCATAAATGCGCTCGGATGCACCTGCGACACTAGAAGAATCGTTGAACCGCTTCTTTGTATTGGCTGGCCACATCGACAATGGTGATCGCGTATTTGTAGGTGTGTAACGGACGCGATCATCTGGAAGAAATAACAAGTCGGCTAGATGAACCTCGTTTGGTGTTTGCTCATTGAACCAACTCCGCGAAATCTTCCTTGGTACGGGCAAATATATTTTCCCTCAGCGCATCTTTGGCCAACTATGCTGGAGCAATCCCATGAGTGACCTTGCCTGCACTGACTAAATGTTCCACGACGGTGTCACCTCTCCAATACCCACGCCTTAAGTAGTATACTTTGGATAATGTATGGCTCCTTGTGTCCATTGTTTATACTGGTTTACGTTTTGTTTCTAATTAGACCCACTCAAGGCAATCTTGTCTTTTATGCCTCCTTTGACGACCCATCGTGCTATTTGTTCTCCCAGTGATGAATTAATGTATTCACGTTATAGATGAGATCCACGTCGGCACGCTGACGTCCACGGATATCATTGGATGCTTGGTATGCAAGGTCATGTCGTTAACACATCACATCCACGCGATTGATAGGTGTTTCATCGGGCTTTGGTTGGTTGTGAGAATCAAGCCATATATCCAGGCGAGTACCAGACCCACAGTAATTGTAGCCAGGACAATGTTTCTCGCCCGGATATTTACTCCGCGGTGCCCTGGTAACTTTTTTAACTGCCGCTAGTGTCTTTTTAAAACTGGACTCTACAAACGTGAAATTCTTTGCTCCACATTGGGCACAAATCCCCGTAACAGCTGCTCGTCCATTACGTGCTTGAACTCAAGTTGGATTTCTGGTACGTGTTATGGCACGACATCTTACGCAATTTGAAGACATGATCGTATTATAAGGACAGACAATTATTAAATGATGTCACACAAAAGAAAATTCGCATTCAGCGATTTCTGCGTACAATCAACACCTAAAGCGTCCAAGCAAGGGGACAGAACCGTGCTTCCATACTCGGTTCGTACACTGGTTATTGGCCCTGTTGGATCAGTAAAACCCAACTGTTGTTGAACATGGTTTCACGATGGTTAACCTGGGATCGGTTGTATGTGATTGCGCCATCGGCCGATGATCAACCTTGTTCTAAGGTGCCCAAAGATGTTCAAAATGCTTTGAGAATCGATAACAATACTTCCCTCGATTTTTTTCCACCATCGGCGTCGCCCCTACCCTCAACAATCTGGAGGCAAACAAAAACAACCTGGTAGTATACGACGATGTGATGCTCTAGAATCAAGTCAATGCCGCACAAATATTTTCACGAGGCCGACACAAAAACACGAACATTATTTGACTCAGCGATACGCCCGTGTTCCCAAAGTGATTCCTGACAATTGTAACATGCTGATGATATGTCGTGATATTGACGCGCATGGTCTTGGAAACATCCATAGGACTTGGTGTGCCGCCGACCACACTTGGGATGAATTTGGTGATATGTTTGCGCGGATTACTTCGATCCCGTATAGTTTTCTCACGATTGATTTGACTGGCGACCTCTCAAGTATCGTGCCTCAAACACGCAAGTGTCAAAATAACAAACAATCCTATAAAATAAAAAAATGTCCGGCAGCAATACCATCAAATCGTACGGAAGACCACGCCGTGGAGCGGCTCAGCAATACGTAGAACTGCTTCAAAATGTAAGAGAAGCCCGCAAAAAGTCAAAGATATGTTACAATCGCGACAGACTGCTCAAGAAGATCTAACAGCCCTGGTTTGAACAAACATTTGCGCTGCTGATTAAGTCCACCAGAGAAATTGCCGAACGTGCCGAGGATATTAAAAATGCCACTAGAGCAACCGCGCAGCAAGTGTCAGCGCTCACGGGAACAGAAGAAGCCCCTGGTCCCGTTCTTAAAATAGCCAAGCGCACCAAAGATATTATGAAAGCCACAAGAGCAACTGCAGAGACGATCGGCCGTTTACCAAATTCAAAGAAGACGTTGAAGAACTTGGAGAGGCCCGGGATATACTCGCCAAAAGTACTCAGACACTTAACGAGGACGTGAAAGAGACACTTGCCAAAATACCAAATGAGCCATCCGAGTGATGAACACACCTACTCAATTTTTTAAAGAAGTAACCCGCCAGACGATCTTCAAAAATCCTGTGGAGTTCGCTCTTAACAGATCTCCCAACTGGAAAGAGTACATGATCAAAGTGCCGGCAAAGACACGTGATAAATACATGAATAGGGAATGGCCTAAAATAGTATTCAGGGAGTTTACTGGAAAGAAACAAACTGCTGGCGCTCGGGGGGATGAATTTGTGCCAACGCATAATGCATGTGTGGACGGAAAAACCGAAGAAGGTAAAGCGTTATGGAGAGAATTTTTCCAAATGCGACCACCAAGATGAAGTTTTGGGATTCGTACTATTCTTCAGCCAATTACTGAACATACAGAAGAAGAACAGGAACAGGCATCTGCACCTGCACCTGCACCAGCTCAAAAATAAAAACAAAATGTCCCTCAATATTTCTCACAGAAAGAATAAGATGAGTTGATAAACAACTAGAAAAGTGAGACAAATCTGAACGTCTTAGTCAACAACCCCAAAACGGAATCGGTCTAACCCAACCTGCACCGAAGCAACAACGCAAACGTGAACGTATATCACCAGAAGAGAAATATTTTCAGGAATTTATGAACTGGCAAGCACAACACCCTAAACCCAAATTTATCTCAAAGAAAAACAGACTTAGTGTGGCATGGACAAAAATTCAAAAGATGGCAAGAAGTTAAAATGAATATAAAAAACTAGAAGAAGAATATGAAAAAGAACATGAATTTCAAATGTAAGCAAATCGTCCACTCACAGTAGAAGAAGAAATAAAAAGATTTCGCAAAAAAGCAGCATAATGGGAAAAATTGGAGGAGTGGGTCAACGAAAACTATTCCACACAGCTATTGATCACAAGGGATGAACGTGAGGAATGGTTTAAAGAAGCAATAGAAAAAGTTTATCTAATCTCATCCACCGCCAATAGAAGGAAGCGGTCTTGGTAGGAGAGGACTGTGCGACCCTATCGACCTTGCATATCGATTGGAAATACTAATGGGATCAGTTCGTGCGAGCAACAATACCCCCGAAGTCATCAACAAGGCCACATCGATTTGTAAGCGGCTGCTCTCCAACAATATCATAGACAGAGACACGTACAGTGCGCTGATGCATGAACTTGTTGAAGATATCCACGACATATACAACACCGATGATAAGTTCAGCCACGGTGCGCGGGGAGACGCTTCGTGTGCTGCGTAAAATTTATGCATCCATTCAACAGTGGTTGTAAGTATAGCCCAGACCGTGACCTCGATGATGACCATCTCATCCACCAAACTAGAATTCACTGTGACATTTCTGCACCTGTAACCGCTGGAGACTCGCGCACACTTGAGATTGTGTGTGGCATATGTTACGTATATGTAATTTAATTACTTGTGTGTTAGTTTTAAATTCCTTTTTATTTTAATTTTGTTTCATTACATTTTATTGTAATGATAATTTTCATTGGATTTGAATCTCTTTTTCGGAAAATTGACTTGACCCGATTAGATTATAACGATTTCTTCAGCACTATTTTTGCTCACCCTGGTTCATAGATCTTGTAAACACTAAGTGGAAATGATTGGCTATTACCAAGGTCATTTTAGGCTCACGTGTTAGCTGAGTTGTAAACAGCCTTTCTTTTCTAATTTATTTCCAGTGTGAGAATTTGATTCTTAGATAGGGCTATTCTTGCATACGTGAGAAATGGCACTTTTTTATTGCGCTGTTCAAATTAGCGGTCACGTCGCCTGTCACGTGAGCTACCATGTAATCTAAAATCGAGGCTTAAAACAGCCAATTGGTAGTAGATTAGTCCAGTCGTAATTTTTACACCTCAGAGCTCAAGGTGTTTTATTGTTAAAGTTGATTGTTTTGAAGTTCATCTATTTTTTGGAATTTAATAATTCATTCACTAGAAAACTACACAAGTGCTTCATATTTATAAAAGTTCTGGGAGAAAGTTATTCAGTGGAAATTTATTCTGGAATTCTAAACGGAAACATAAACTGTGATTCAATCGAGGATCTGTTGCCACCAGTACAACGACCTTATCTGACGTCATCGCCTCCACATTGGATCGTCATCGAGATTCGAACCTGGATTCAATTAGAACTGTTTAGTGATAGGTCTTATACTTTTCAATTCTAGGATTAATATTTGGATTATATTCACAAACCGTAAGTCCTATTTCATATTTTTACATTGTTTTCAAGGGAAATAAATCATTTTTGTTAAATTTACAAAGCTTGTTGACTTCACTCTTTTCTTTTGTTACATTTGTACGAGCCTACACGTAACACATATCAGATCGCGGCTGACATTGTAAGAATTACCTCAACAAAACTAGTGAATTTAACGTGTGACGATGTCATTGGCAGTTACCAAAGCAGATCCGACACGACACGCGTAGTTGTTCAGGGTTACATTCTGTTTGGGTTTTCACCCACGGTTAAACCAATTGACTTGATCTCGATTACGTCCGCAGCACCTGTGTATATCCCATGCCATAATAATCGGCTGACTCATATTCGTTTTTCTCTGGTGGATCAAGACTGGGATGTGGTGGATCTGCGCGGTGTAACAATGACGATACAACTGTATATAAGAGATCGGCCAGACATTTAATAACAATGGCAGGCAGTTGTGCGTGGACGTGTGAAAAACATTCGCATAGTTAATGAGAGAAAGCCCGTGCACATGACCTATTACGGAACTCAGCTCGGTGACGTTGTTCGTGGATTATTTGCGAGCGCGAAAAAAAGCCCTCACATCTCTGACCTCGCACGCTGCACCCATCGCTAAGTAAGAGGCCATGCGGGTTGTGGGTATTGTCAAAAGTGCCACTGTCGGTTGATTAAAAAAACTGGGCTCGCTGGCGGCTCAAGCGCTTCGAGATCGAGTACGGTGACTAATAACACGAGCATCAATGTTTCCTGCAGTGAGTAAACTCATTAACGAAGCTGCTCAACAGAGATTGTCAGATGCCGCGATTGCAAATCTGGCGATGTAGAGTGGCTTTGCACGGTGTTAAAGAAAATCAAAAATGTATACACCATGGCCCAGTTCACAGAGGTATGTGATCAAGCATTTGACATGGGAGCTCCTGTCTTAGTGGATCCAAGCAAGAGAGATTTTCAGTATTACTCATAAGCAGCCAGAGACCCAAATCAGTTAAAAATATAATTTTAAGTGTAATACATGTATTTCCTTCCCTGTGAGGTATTTTTGGAAGTGGAGGGAAAACTGGTACACAATAACAATAATAATTCCGATGCCAATGCCCGAGTAGGATTTGTTAAAAATTGCATCATGACGTCGTTCAGCATCGATGGAAAGGAAATCTAAGACATTCTGACAATGTGGACGTGGCCACGACGATTCTCAGATTCGCCTATACAGCGATGGTTACACGAGAACCGCTGGTCCAACCTTGGTGTTTGTCAAGGATGAAACTGATCACACAGATAATAGAGCAAATATTATCAGACGGCCTCGAAATACTACTGGTGAGCTGGTGCAGCCGTATAATTTTTATTGTTTCCTAATCCTGAGTTTGAGCTTGGATTTGCACAATTGTGGGGTCACGCTGAAACTGTCAGCAACAAAATTAGCTAGAAATATCCCCGTGTGGCTCACCCAAACGCAGCTCGCTCAGTTTAATGCAACCAAACACAAAAACGCTTCAGTAACATTAAAAGTATTCAAGTAAGAGTTAGCGTAAATGCAAAAGACCGGTGGGATATTTCCATTGCTTCCAGTCATTCCAGTATTGTTGGCAACAGTGGCTCCAGCAGTTGCAAAAGCTGCAGCGTTATGAACTGTCCGAACTGCATCAGGAATGGCTTTGTAACCTAAACTGTGCAAAATATACTGTAAATTAGTTGGAATCAAATGAGATTTTATTCTTTAATTAACATGGAAAATATTATGGTTTTAATTCCAAGTATCTTTTTTATTTTCTCCGATTTCCTTACACAATGACGCATAATCTGACTCAGATGCTGTTACTTCATATCAGGGTAAATCCTCAGGAGAAAATACGACTTCCATTTGTAAATCATTTTTGTACTTGACTATTTACTCTGCTTTCATTTCCTTGTTCCTTTACGTCCTCAGGCAACAATTAAAAGGCATGTAACAACATCTGGCGCTAGAACCTGATACCCAACAACAGGGCTGATATGGTGGATGCTTCCGCTTGCACCGACCGTCTTAATTCTGTGGCGTACCCAACTTATTGCAAAAGGAAGAAGAATAAGTAACAAGAGGCGACGAAGAAGACGAGGAAGTGAAGAAGAAAAAAATATATGTAGCGGTAAAGAGGAGGACAATATAACTGAAGACGGTGAAGGAAGTACATCAAGAAAGAACAATTAAAAGAAAAAAGAAAAAGAAAGATGAGAAACAGAAAATAATAAGTAAATAAGAGACATAGTAACAAGGAAAAGAAGGAAGACAAGCTGCAACTGGTTGAAGGATAGTAAGAAGGGTCCTCTAGGAGGAGATGGATGACATGGACAGAAAAATATAAGGAAGAGAGGTATTATAGAGAGAATAAGGACAGATTGAGAAGGGCGAGTAGAATCTAAGGGACGTGTAACATACCAACAGTGGCGATAGATATGCCTATCGTTATGAAGTCCATATTGGGTGGCTTCTCCGTCTTGTTGACGAAACCTATGATCTTGGTGACGGATTCCTTGATCAGTTCTAAGGCCGTTATGGCCATCATCACAGCGAGGATAACAATTACTATCGGCTCCAGCTTTGTTCTACCTGGTTTAATAATAATAATAATAATAATAATAATAATAATAATAATAATAATAATAATAATAATAATAACAGCAATAATAATAATAATACTAATAGGACGAGGAGGAGGCAAAGTTACAGCCTCTAGTAGATGTATTTTGTTAAAGCAAACAATGCAAAGCGGAAATCATGCAATACAATGGCAATTACAGTTCTTAATGGTCTGCCACGCTTTCTTTTGTAACACGATTTTAGGCTTTGTTTCATGGAGAGCTTGTCTTTTGTATTCCATTATTACGTGGAATACCTGCTCAGGAAATGAAAACAGAAGTTCTGTTTCCGCTGGGCGGGCGGCACGTGTGAGTCATATTTATTGGGCGGTTGGAGGAATTGTGTAAAATTAGTTTTGAGCCATCCTCAATTAAAAAGCTTCATGAGCATATGACAATCTCTGACTTTTTGAGGGAATTCGGTTTATATAATAAGTTTTGGTCATATATTGAAAGGATTATATATATTTTATCTTTATCTGTTTTTATTGTACTTTTTAAGAAATTTTATCATCTTTGCTTCGTAGTTATATATTTTAGTACTCAATGTTTACGTTTACTTGCAAGGGTTTATCTTTGTACTGAGACGTTGTGTAATTCATTATTTATTCATTGTTATCACTTAACTTTAATGATCCTATATGGCAAGTACTGTGCTGATGTGCCATTGAACTCAATACATACAATACTATGCTTAAATTGCCCGCTGTATCGTTCCCGTTTCGTAACTCTTCTGACCGTCCATCAGTCGTCGCTTCGTCTTCTTATTGTTTCAAGATAGATTCTCAGCGTCTCCCACCTGTAGTTACTGAGATTCGTTCTGCTGCCGTAATTCAACTGTACAAAGTTAATCGATTACTTATCATTTCTATTGTTACGTATATGTAATTTAATTACTTGTGTGTTAGTTTCAAATTCTTTTTTATTTTAATTTTGTTTCATTACATTTTATTGTAATGATAATTTTCATTGGATTTGAGTCTCTTTTCGGAAAATTGGCTTGACCCGATTAGAATGTAACCGTTGCTTAAGCACTATTTTTAGCTCATCTTGCTTCGTAGATCTTGTAAACATCGGGTGAATACGATTGGCTATTACCAAGGTCATTCTCGGCCCACGTGTTAGCTGAATTGTAACAGCCTTTCTTTTGTTTTATTTCCAGTGTGAGAATTTGATTCTTAGATAGGGCTATTCTTGCATACGTGAGAAATGGCATTTTTTTATTGCGCTGTTCAAATTAGCGGTCACGTCGCCTGTCACGTGAGCTACCATGTGATCTGAAATCGAGGCTTAAAACAGCCATTTTCTACTAGATCTATTGAGTTGTATTTTAAACCTTGAGGGCTCAAGAGGTTTTTATTGTTGTTGCCAGATTGTTTTGAAGTTCATCTCTTTTTTGGAATTTAATAATTCATTCTCTAGAAAACTACACAAGTGCTTCATATTTATAAAAGTTCTGGGAGAAAGATATTCAGTGGAAATTTATTCTGGAATTCTAAACGGAAACATTATAAACTGTGATTCAATCGAGGATCTATTGCCACTTGTTCAACGACCTTATCTGACGTCATCGCCTCCATATTGGAACGTCATCGAGATTCTAACCTGGATTCAATTAGAACTGTTTAGTGGTAGGTCTTATACTTTTCAATTCTAGGATTAATATTCGGATTATATTCACAAACCGTAAGTCCTATTTCATATTTTACGTTGTTTTCTAGAGAAATAAATCATTTTTGTTAAATTTACAAAGCTTGTTGGCTTCACTCTTTTCCTTTGTTACATTTGTACGAGCCTACACGTAACACTGTTATAATGAATATCAATTCCAAACACCGAAAAGAAATAAAACTAATTATCATTATCTTTCATGATTTTGCAATTGTTATTGCCTTTGTTTTTCTTTCTAGTCATATCCGACTTACTAATTCTGTAAAACGTTGTACTGGTAATGGGTTGACTCTCATATTAGTTGAATAACGAATTGTATATTCTTACGTCACATGTGTGTGTGTGATTTGGATTTTTAACGTAGCTCTAACGATTTTTCAGTCATATAGCTATGATATCTGCGGTGTGTCAGTTTATAGTGATGTCCAGCACTGAGGCATCATGCCGCAGACGTTGCATGATGTCCCACCTAGTCCCATTATCTTGACACCAGGCCGACCAGTCCTAACACTAACCTCTAAATGCTGAGCGACAAGCGAGGCAGCTGCTAATACCATTTTTATAGGTCTTTAATATGACTCGGCCGAGGTTTGAACCCGCGACCTTTCGCATCTGAGGCGGACGCTCTAACCACTTAGGCCACCAGAGCGGTCTGTTACCTTATATTGGTTTAAAAATATTGATCTTGAAAACAACCGTTCAAGCCGTTTCTATGTTACTCGGTCAGCTTACCGTTCAGTACCGTTGTTATATATATTTAATTTGTATTTGTTAGTATTTTCTCCATGATTATATATTATATATAATTGCATTTTGGACTTGACCTTGTTCAAAATCAAGTTCACTGTGTTCATGACTAGAGAAACTGATCCTTTTATTTTGGCAAACAAATAATACTAATATTTTTACAAGAATGTGGGTTAAATATTAGGATCATTATCTTAGTTTGAGTCAAGGATATTATGTTTACTATGTTCTTTATTATCATAGTTCTAGAATGGAAAAATCCCATTAAGTCATAGTATTTACAGAAAATGCTAATTGTGACCTAGGTCAAGTAGAGGACTTTATAATCTTGTGGATCTAGAAATTAGTTAATCGTGCTGGAAGATCTTGAAGTAGAATCATTTGTATTGTTGTATTCAGTGTTTGATTTAGATGAAAGTATTTATTGAAATAAATGTATTCATTGGAAATGCAAAAGTGCTCATAAAAATGTTCTTGGACAGAGACATTAACTGGGAATTATAGTGAATTCAAATAAGGACATCTTGGATTACATTACTGTGGTTAATTGAAAGATTGTTGGCACATCATCACACTTTAGGCCGCTGGTATTTTAGTACATTCAAGACTACAGGCACATCAACGCTTTCAGCGCTGGGATCTTATTTCGAACACCACTGGAATTTAATTAGAACTTTATTCATTAGGACTGGTGACAGATGTTCTTGGACTATTTTGGGATTTAATTAGCATTACTGTAAGTTCTATTTTATATTTTCATTTTGTATTCTACGCAAATGAAGTATATGTTGAATGTTACAAAACTTGTTGGTTTTTGCTCTTTTCTATTACCTAGTTTAAAACCATAGAGTCGTAATATAAAATTAGGGGCTCGTCCGGGATAAAATTGTTTCTAAAATATTTCAGAAAACTGTTTCTGAAATTTAAATAAATTTGTTTCGGAATTTTCTAAGTCCTGGGCATTATTTTACATATTTGAGAAGTCAAGAGTGAAACCATCAAACTTTCACAATGTCATCTAAAGTGGAGAAATTTATTTTAAATCCTACCCAGGAAGGGTCAGAGTCCTTGAAACATGGATAATTACTCCAGCTTGCCAGACAAAAAGTATGATTTCTTCGAGGCAAAGACGTCTTTAACGAAGCTAGAAATAAAAAAAAACCCAAATATTTTGGTCCAATATTTGATGACAGTCGGTTCAGTGTTGTCTTTACCTATCGAGGATATTCACTTATTACTAGGCAATAACCTAGCTGGAGATAAGGTTGTGGTTAATCCATTTGTACCTAACAAGCCTTGTTTAGATCAGAAAGTAGATCCTATTGAAAAAGAAATCCCAAAATTTTATCCAGCTTGTGCGGTTACTAAAGCTATAGCGTAGAAAGTTCTTGACAATGATGCTTATCTTGAAATTATTCCTTTAGCTGATACATTTGTTGGTCAGGCTTTTGATGAGATCACTTTTGATCCTGGTATGGATCAATCAAAAGGTATTGATCACATTGATCCTCTTTTTTACTTGTCATTCTCTTCATTCTAATAAGGGTAACAAACGACAGTCACTCGTTGTCGAATATGCAAACGATCCTGAGATCTCCTGTTTGTTTCAGAGGGCTAATGCGAAACTGAAGCCACAGAAGAACTTGTTTGTTATTTTGTTAAAAATTGGGTCCACAAGATTCCCAAGGGAAATTCCTTTGAGGAATATTAAAACTAAAACCATAGTAAAAGCTTCGGTAATGTTTTTTTTTTTTCACACAGTTCGGCCTTTCTAAACTTGTTCAATCTGACAAAGGGTCAAATTTTATGTCTGGAATTTTTTCTAGCAAGTTATGCATGAATTAGGCATCCAAGAATTTAAGTCTTCTGCCTATCACCCTGAAAGCCAAGGGGCTTTAGAAAGATTTCATCAAATTGAAAAATATGATTCGGTCATATTGTTTTGGTACTGGAAAATTTGGGAGGAAGGTGCTCATTTACAGTTGTTTACTGTTAGGAAATTATTTCAAGAATCTTCAGAATTCAGTCTCTTTGGACTAGTTTTTTCTTATTGAAAGAAAAACTTCTTTAAAATGAAGATTCAGAAATTAATCTTCTTGACTACCCTTCTAATTTTAAATAGAAGTTGTCAAAGGCTTGTGATGTTTCAAGAACTAATCTGCACTCTACTCAGTCGAAAATGAAATTTAAGTATGACAAAAATGCAAAGAAAAGAAGTTTTCAGGTTGGTGACGGAGTTCGGGCTCTCTTCGCCATACCTCAAAATCATCTTCAGACTGGGTACTATGGTCATTTCACATCTGACAAGAATGTGTGTGTGTGTGTGTGTGTGTGTGTGTGTGTGTGTGTGTGTGTGTGTGTGTGTGTGTGTGTGTGTGTGTGTGTGTGTGTGTGTGTGTGTGTAGGATTTTTAACGTAGCTCTAACAATTTTTCAGTCATATCGCTACGATGTCTACAGTGTGGCAGTTTACAGTGATGTCTAGCACTGGGGAATCATGCCGCAGACATGTAGCATGATGTCCCACGCAGTCACATTATCCTAACAGCAGGCCAACCACTCCTAACACTAACCTCTTAATGCTGAGCGCCAAGCGAGGCAGCTGTTAGTACCATTTTTATAAGTCTTTGGTATGACTCGGCCGGAGTTCGAACCCGCGACCTCCCGCATCCGATTTAAAATATATTATTAATACTCCTAGGAGGAGAAATAAAAAAAAATCTTGCCATATAAATATGTTAATGGAGTATGTTGATAAAGACAGCCATGTTACTCATGCAATCAATTTAGTTGTGCGTGTCCCACACAGTGAATATTTAAGGGATGGAATGGAATCGGATTGTAGTGACTTTGGTGTAACTAATCTTCGGAATTCAGAATATTGAATAATCTGGACCATAAACTTTCACATCTACAGTTACATGAAAAGAGTGAACTAAAAAAGCTATTACTTGAATATGAGCACTTTTTTCCAGAAGTTCATACACGAGCAAATACAATCAACCATGACGATTAAATTGTAGATTCCGATCATGTGAAACATCATCCGCACAGGATGAACCCTCTCAGACAGGAATGTCTGACAAAAGATATTCAGTATTTGCTGAAGAATTATTCCATAGAACCGAGTAAAAGTGACTGGAGTTCACCATGTATTTTAGTACCGAAATCAGATAATATTTTCCGCATGTGCACAGACTATAGAAAAGTGAACAGTGTGACCAAAACAGATTAATTTCCGTTGCCAATAATCAATGATTGAACTGAGAAAATTGGAAATGAAAACTATGTCACCGAGTTTTGGATCTTTTGAAAGGATTCTGGCAAATTCCACTAACGGAAAAGGCAAAGGAAATTTCGGCATTCTTAACTCCATGGAGTTTATCAATATAAAGTAATACCGTTTGGGTTGAAAGGTTCGCAATGTACTTTTCAGCATTTATTGAACAAGATTACATGTAAATAATTGTGATGCTTACATCGATGATGTTATCATCTACATCGACACCTAGAAAGATCATTTGCAAACCATGAGAAAATTTTTTATATTCTCAGTGATGCAGATTGGACAATTAATGTATCCAAAAGTGAGTTTTGCCGTGTTTGTGTTACATTTCTAAGACATATTGTGGGACACGTACAATTTAAAGGTATAGAAGTTAAGATCAAAGCTATCTCTGAATTCCCTGTGCCCATCAACATAAAGCAGCTGATGCTATTTATGGGTATGACTGGATACTGTCGGAAATTTTTTTCCAATTTTTCCATAATTGCTGAACCCTTACAAATTTATGGAGTAAGAAAACAAGATTCAATGGTTTGAAAAATGTCAGGAGGCTTTTGATAAGTTAAAGGCCATCCTTAAGAGTGCACCAGTTCTTTAAGCTCCAAATTTCAATCAAGCATTTAAAATGTTTTTTGATGCCAAAACGTTGTTGAGGATGGTGGAGTATTTATTCAAGAGGACAAAAATGGTATAACTCATCCAGTGTGCTATTTTTCTAAAAAAATTAAATAAGCATCAGAGAAATTAGTCCACAATCGAGAACGAATGTTTAGCTTTGATAGTAGCTTCACAACACTTTGAAATATATATTAGTTCAGCCCCTGCTCCGATTATTGTATTGAGCGATCACAAGCCCCTTACTTTCATTGGCAAGATGAAAACCAAAAATCGGCGATTATAAAGGTGAAGCTTGATGTCGCAGGAATACAATATTGACATCAGGCACATCAAGAGGATTTCGTAATCTAATTGCAGATGTACTTTCACGTGTATATAAGTATTATATTGCTTCTTGTATATTTTGTGTCATTCATAGGACTTATAATCACATCTATATTTGACTAATAGTTACAAGTAAGCTTTAGTTTATAAATCTTTCTTTTTAGAGGGTACGTGTTATGCACATTTAATTTGTATTTGTTATTCTTTCTCCGTTATTATATGTTGTATATAACTGTATTTTTGACTTGACCTTGTTCAAAATCAAGTTCACTTTGTTCATGACTAGAGAAACTGATCCTTTTATTTTGGTAAACAAGTAATACATACTAATAGTGTTATAAGAATGTGGGTTAAATATTAGGATAATTATCTTGGTCTGAGTCAATGATATTATGTTCAGCGTGTTCTTTATTATAATTTTAGCAACAGATTTTTCTAGAATGGAAAGATTCCATTAAGTCATAATATTTACAGAAAATGCTAATTGTGACCTAGGTCAAATAGAGGGCTTTATAATCTTGTTGATCTAGAAATTATTCATTCATGCTGTGAGATCTTGAAGTAGAATCATTTGTATTGTTGTGATCAGTGTATGATTTGGGTGAAATTATCTATTCAAATTATTTATTTACTGGAAATGCAAAGTGTTCATAAAAATGTTCTTGGACAGAGACATTAACTGGGAATTACAGTGAATTCAAACAAGGACATTTTGGATTACATTACTGTGATTACTTGAAAGACTGTTGGCACATCATCACACTTTAGGCGGCTGGTACCCGAGTTCATTCAAGACTACAGGCACATCAACACTTTCAGCAATTTATCTTATTCCGAACACCACTGGAATTTAATTAGAACTTTATTCATTAGGACTGGTGATAGAAGTTCTTGGACTATTTTGGGATTTAATTCGCATTACTATAAGTTTTATTTTTAAATTTCACTTTGCATTCTGGAAAATAAATTCTTTGTTGAAGTTTACAAAACTTGGGGGGTTTTTTTGCCCTTTTCTATTACTTAGTTTAAAACCATAGAGTCGTAATAATTGTATTGTACCATTTTGTATCATTATAAGCGGTCTTCCCAAGTGCACCGTCGCATCTCCGTATTGTTTCCAACTGTTTACATACCGTACCGTCTTAGTACTGTTTCCACTGTTGCAAAATACGTTACAAGTACTGAATGACATCCTCGTGTGCAGAAAGTATTCACTACGTGTATGCAATATCTACGCATGTAGTCTTTTAGGTTTTGCTTGTCACGTGATATTTTCAATTACAAAGCACACAATGAAGAATTTATTCATCTATAAAGGTATTTTGAAAACCATACGCTACAAAAAAAAAAAAAAAAAAACATTCC
>JAECUM010050526.1:0-46762 GCA_016617855.1 Megalonaias nervosa | reverse complement strand
TCCTGTGTACAAACTTACTCCTGACTGCATCATGCCCGTGTTGCAAGTGTCCTGGGTACAAACTTACTCCTGACTGCATCATGCCCGTGTTGCAAGTGTCCTGGGTACAAACTTACTCCTGACTGCATCATGCCCGTGTTGCAAGTTTCCTGGGTACAAACTTACTCCTGACTGCATCATGCCTGTGTTGCAAATGCCCTGTGTACAAATTTACTCCTGACTGCATCATGCCTGTGTTGCAAGTGCCCTGTGTACAAATTTACTCCTGACTGCATCATGCCTGTTTTGCAAGTACCCTGTATACAAATTTACTCCTGACTGCATCATTCCTGTGTTGCAAGATTCCTGTGTACAAATTTACTCCTGACTGCATCATGCCTGTGTTGCAAGATTCCTGTGTACAAATTTACTCCTGACTGCATCATGCCTGTGTTGCAAGATTCCTGTGTAAAACTTTACTCCTGACTGCATCATGCCTGTGTTGCAAGTTTCCTGTGTAAACATTTACTCCTGACTGCATCATGCCTGTGTTGCAAGTGCCCTGTGTACAAATTTACTCCTGACTGCATCATGCCTGTGTTGCAAGTTTCAGATACATCTGAATTATTTTCCTATTTATATTAATAACTGAATAAAGTGATTGATTTCAGGTTCATAAAGTGACTTGCCTATATACATATTTGCAGACAATTCACCATGAGATTTGTGTAGAAATGTAGTACATTTTCTTTATGCCACTAACCTAAATAGTTATCAATTTTCCTGAATATCTATTCTGGAGAATAAGTATCGTTATTGTTATGATTGTGTACTGATGTGCCTTGTAACTTCAATGCTGGTCAGTAGTGGTCAAGTGTAAACTAAGCTGCATATGCTTGCTTGCAACACTTTCATGATAATGTCTCAGTGTTTTCTTTTACATAAACTGAATTCTGTTAAACCATTACACTGTGGTGTTTGTTTTCGTTTGTAATGCTATGCAAGTCTTTTCATCATGTACATGTACTGTCCAACAGGTGTTAAGAGTGAACTAAATAAGTGGTTTCCAACCTTTTTTGGCCATAAATCTAAAAAATATTATTCTGAGCCTCATGACCCCATTTCCACATTTATAAGTTTTGGCACTCTCAAAAAAATTACCCTGGTGACCCTCCACAACCCTCCAGAACATCCTCATGACCCTGATTTGGGTCATGACCCAGTGGTTGGAAACTACTGCCCTAAATGAAAAAAACTGCTTTAATTTTTTTTAACTCTTGGCAACTTTAAACAATGGCAGATATCATTTACTTAATCTGAGTCAGTTATGAACAAACAAACTCACTAAAGCCCTCCAAGTCTGAATCACCAAAAGGTTATCTATATAGGGTACCCAGATTACAATAACACATGCATATTGCTATCAATATTGTTTCATAACAAAAATTATTTTTGAGAACAGAAACTATCAATGAAATGATGTGAACCTATACATTTTACATTACCCTGAAAAATATATGCCATCTTTAACTTTAAAAATGCTTCAAGCAAACCCAAGACTACAACTCCATATATGGTGATGATTGTACTAAATATGTAAATTAGCCATATGACTTGGTCTGATTCAGGAATTTAATTACAGAACATAATTATTTTTGAATGATACTCTAGGTAAAAAGACTGAACTATGTCCAAAATGAGGTTATCTTTTTTTTTATGGGGGGGGGGGGAATCTGCCACTGAATACAAGAGAGATAATAAGAACAGTGTCTAAGAGATGCTGACCACTTTATAACAAATAAATCCAGCCATCAATAAATCAATCCATTTTAGAATAGTGGAGATGGGAAACAAAGATGACAACCCTGGACACATGTTAAATGACTTTATATTTATCACACATGTTGGTCTACCAAGATGTGACTTGTCCACATCAAGTCTTTGGGCATATCACTAAGTAATAACATGTTGTACAGCACATCAGCTGTTTTTACTGCTTTACACCTTTAGTCAGTCCATATAATAATAACATGGGTATTCTTGGTCTGTCTGTTATCTATTCAAACACCTGTTATTTTAGTACAGGTAAAACATTGTTGAGTTTATGTTCCAACTTGAATAGTTGATTTTTCATTAGCTGCACAAAAAAATGTGCTGTCCAGAACATTGTTTTACTACCGAAAATTACAAATTTTGAAAATATGGTGTCCCAAATATCAATGGGACTGGATATTTAGGTTAATTACGGTAAAAGACCCTAACAGATGGACAACTAGTTGATTCACTAATCAAGTAGGGCCTTCGGACTATTTAATGAGATAAATCCTGAAAATGCATAGTTTCATTTTATTTATTTACTAATCAGTATATTACCTAATTATTATCTTTTAAAGATTCATTTAAAGTCTTGAAATTGTTCATGAGTTCGACACCATTTTTTAGCAAATGATAGACTACACATATCAGCCAGTATATCTGGAGGCAGAAAAAACCAGGATAACCCTGGGAAGAACCACAAACCTTTCTCACAAACTGATGTTGGCCAAGCCAAAATTGGAACCAACACAGACAAAGGTGAGACGTCAATGATCTCTAAAGGCAAGCACCTTAGACCACTCAGCCAACTGCAGCCCCCATTAACATATATAATTTGACTGTACACAGCCCTCATTAGCATATATAATTCGACTGTACACAGCCCCCATTAACATATATGATTTGACTGTACACAGCCCCCATTTACATATATGATTCAACTGTACACAGCCCCCATTTACATACATGATTCGACTGTACACAGCCCCCATTTACATACATGATTCGACTGTACACTGCCCCTATTAACATATATGATTCGGCTGTACACAGCCCCCATTAACATATATGATTCGACTGTACATAGCCCCCATTTACATACATGATTTGACTGTACACTGCCCCCATTAACATATATGATTTGACTGTACACAGCCCCCATTTACATACATGATTCGACTGTACACAGCCCCCATTTACATACATGATTCGACTGTACACAGCCCCCATTTACATACATGATTCGACTGTACACTGCCCCCATTAACATATATGATTCGGCTGTACACAGCCCCCATTAACATATATGATTCAACTGTACACTGGCTAAAAAACAACATAAATACTAAACTGTAGCATACATGGGAAGGTGTAATTCTTTTGCTTTAAACAAATTAGAGTTATGTGTTTCATTCAATTTCTGATACTGATGGTATCAAAGGGAAGATATTAAATAACAAACTGGATAAAACAACTTAATATAGTGGTATCAAACTGCAAACAACATAGACCCTGACATGTACCACCTAAACAGGGGCTATGTTGCTTATTGTACTGATTACTCCTAACAAACAGCATAGACCCAGATCTGCTTGTGCATTATGCAATGGCAGATCTGGATCTGTGCTGTTTGCAGTTGGATTCATCTTACACGCAAGCATATACAGTAGATTTTTGCTTTAAAATACCCACTACAGACTATCAAGTCAAAGTTCAAAATATGTTTTCAAATTTAGACAAAGCCCTAAAAATTTGCTATAATGGTATAAAAATTAAACTGGATCATCTATATATGCATACAAACATGCAGACAAAATTTCATTTGTCTACTGTATGTTGTTTTTGCATCATGTTAAGGACATTTTTGTCCCTCCAAAAGATTAAGTGAACACAAAAAAAAAGATGTGTAAAATATTGAAAAATTTCTGTAATAGCCTCAAAATCCAATCAGGTCATTTACATATAATACAAATTTGCAACCAAATTTCATTTGTCTACTTCAGGTCATTTACATAAGAACACAAATCTGCCAACCAAATTTCATTTGGTCTGCCTCACGTGGCTTTGCTTAATAATACTAACAAGGTTTTGTCCAAAAAATAGTCTTATTAAAAAAAGTTCAATTTTGTTTAAAAAAGAAAAAATTGGTACAATAGCCTGACACTCAAATCAGTTTTTGAATACATTATAAATGTGTCTACCAAATTTTATTTGTCTGCCTCAAGGTTTGTTTGTTTATTTTCTAAATTGCTGAAGGTGTTAACAGGGTTTTATTCATAAAAAAATGTATAAAAAAAAAAGACAAAAACAGTTCTTGTGGCCTGAAAATTGAATCAAGTCATCTATGGTTACAAATATACCAAACAAATTAGATGAATGGGTTTTAAGCAATCTTGCTACCACGAATCTTGGAACAAGTGGATGGAAGATAGGATATCATCAAATAAAGGAGCCCCTAATGCAAGCAGCATGGACATAAGAAAATACTCTACTCCAATGGTAACTTGTAACAAAGTCTGCTTGTTCATATTTACAGTATTCAGTGCATTATGAATACCTTAATAAGCATAAACATCCCACTTTAGTCAAAAGTCTGATAAAACACCCCACTTTAGTCAAAAGTCTGACAAAACATCCCACTTTAGTCAAAAGTCTGATAAAACATCCCACTTTAGTCAAAAGTCTGATAAAACATCCCACTTTAGTCAAAAGTCTGATAAAACATCCCACTTTAGTCAAAAGTCTGATAAAACACCCCACTTTAGTCAAAAGTCTGATAAAACATCCATAATTAGCATGTGTCTCAATCCCTGCATGCCATGTGGAAGAAAGGCAGATGTTACATCCCACCTTGAACATTATAGTTTACTTGGAAATTACCATCATGTATGCATAGTGGCTCTTTACACCTCAACTTTATGGGTTAAAGTAATCTCAGAAATAGAATTTACATGCATTTTGTTTGGCTCAACGATTTTGGGAGCAAGAATGCATCTCCAAAGTGAAAATCCACAGCCACAGCTAACTCAATTCTGTACATACATGTAAATATATTTTTTTATCATCATCTGTGTGTGCTTATAATGTTGAATAAAGTTTCCAGTACTATATGTAAAACTTTCAGATAAGAAAACATTACATATTACTTAATTCTGTCATAGAGATGAAAAAACCCATATATCTGCCATGCAATAACCTTGTCAATCTGAGGCCTCAAAAACATGATAAGCCAATTACCAGCACTGGTTCAATAGTGATATCCTAAAATAAACACATTTTATCCCTCTTTAATATGCTTTAAGAAAAAGAGGTATTTGCCTTGCTTTTAGCGGGGTGTCACAAATAGAAACAATAAGTATGATGTAACTTTCGACATCACATGAGTGCACAGCCACTGATACAGTGAGAGATATCACAGCTGTAATATTATGTCAACAGAGTTAAATCAGTGCAGACAAGCCAGAGTTTGTTGTTTTGTCATGGTAATATCAATACAATGACTTAAAATCAGGTATCTGCTGAAGAACCTGTCTGTAGAGACCACCGTTCTGCCAACAAAACTGGTCTCTCAAAACAGTTGGACTCTCATTTGAGGTATACTGTTGATCTGTTCATTAAAAATGTGGTCTTTCAGGACAGGCAGTCTTTAAAAACAGTGGTCTTTCAGGACAGGTTTTACTGTATTTCAAAGGGTAGATACCTGTTTTAAACATTACAATTAGTGACAAAATGCCCTTGTGCTGGCATGCTCAGGTATTATTTAATTACAAACTGAAAACAGGTATTTATCTTTTGAAATGGATGCCTCTTTTCAACTCTTTCTTTTCTTAAAAAACTGAAGTTGAATTGGATTTGTTTCGTTTGGTTTGGTGCTTTAAGGCACAACAGTACAAGTTGGTTATCTAACGTTCAGGCTGTTGGGGTAAAGTGCCTTGTTCACGGATCATCAAGTAGCCAACCTGGAGTGATCCAACAGTAGGATCTGAACCTGCACCTTTCTGGTCAAGAGTCCAGGACACTACCAATGATTCCTTGTGGCTAATGCCTTCATTATATGTGGAAGAGCACATCAGAACAATTCTACATTCCCAAGCCCACCATGGGTAAGAAGTTGGATCAAGGAGATCTTATTGTATTTAGGATAATGGAATAATGAAAGCAAAAAACACACCAAGCCTCTGTAGTGTTCTTACCATGCTTACTGCAACTGCACTACCTGTGCATACTGAATCTGGCACTGCAATACCAACGGAACTCTTTTCCAGCTTCTTGGCCCTGAAAACAAGCAAAACATACAAGTTAGCAAGTACAATGAAACACTCAAACTTCCAAAATTTGACCCACCCTGTAAAATTCTGAACATGTTTGCAGTTGTGATATTTAGGAAGAGTGTTATGCATACTTACTTAATATTACATATAATACTGACTTATTTTCTCCAAAATAACACTGCTTTGTATATTGTTTTATATACTAATAACTGAAGAGTAACTTTCCTTTATATGCTTTTTTTATATACTAATAACAGAAGGGCAACATTCCGCTGTAGTCTTATTTTTACATACTAATAACAGAAAGGCAACTTTCTGCTGTACACTTTTTTATATACTAATAACAGAAGGGTACCATGCTGATGTACACACTTTTATATACTAATAACAGAAGGGCAACATTCCATTATACACTCTTTTATATACTAATAACTGAAGGGCAACATTCCATTATACACTCTTCTATATACTAATAACAGAAGGGCAAAATTCCATTATACACTAATAACTGAAGGGCAAAATTCCATTATACACTCTTTTATATACTAATAACTGAAGGGCAACATTCCATTATATACTCTTCTATATACTAATAACAGAAGGGCAACATTCCGCTGTAGTCTTATTTTTACATACTAATAACAGAAAGGCAACTTTCTGTTGTACACTTTTTTATATACTAATAACAGAAGGGTAACATGCTGATGTACACACTTTTATATACTAATAACAGAAGGGCAACATTCCATTATACACTCTTTTATATACTAATAACTGAAGGGCAACATTCCATTATACACTCTTCTATATACTAATAACAGAAGGGTAAAATTCCATTATACACTAATAACTAACTGAAGGGCAACATTCCATTATACACTCTTTTATATACTAATAACTGAAGGGCAACATTCCATTGTACACTCTTCTATATACTAATAACAGAAGGGCAACATTCCATTATACACTAATAACTGAAGGGCAACATTCCATTATACACTCTTTTATATACTAATAACTGAAGAGCAACATTCCATTGTACACTCTTCTATATACTAATAACAGAAGGGCAAAATTCCATTATACACTAATAACTGAAGGGCAACATTCCATTGTACACTCTTCTATATAATAATAACAGAAGGGCAACATTCCATTATACAACTCTTTTATATACTAATAACTGAAGGGCAACATTCCATTGTACACTCTTCTATATACTAATAACAGAAGGGCAACATTCCATTATACACTCTTTTATATACTAATAACTGAAGGACAACATTCCATTATACACTCTTTTATATACTAATAACTGAAGGGCAACATTCCATTGTACACTCTTCTATATACAAATAACAGAAGGGTTTCTTCTGTGGCTACTATATATCCAGACATTATATATTCTATTAAAGGGAAATAACTCTTGGATGAACAAACAAACATCCTACACAAAAAAAATCTTCAGGTATAAGAAATTTCTTAAATTAATAAGATTAATAAAGAAAAAGACAGAGTAAACTCTTTTTATTGCATCTATTTATTACAACTTGCCAAAGCCTGTACTAAGTACTTTAAGGTCATATCTTATGGCAGAACTATTTTAGAAAACAATGTTATCTAAGTATGATTACAAATGTATATTAAATTTAATGGTTTTACCACAAGGCTACCTACGAAAGCACTGGTAACCCATAATCCAAGAAACATTAACATTTAATTTCATCTGAAACTGATCACAATGGTATGATCTATTAATAAAAACATATGCTCACATGACCAGTATCCATAATCATAGTTTTTAAACCTTGTAATAAGCATCAAGGAAGTTTTGGATATCACTACAATTTTGACTGTTTGGAGGCCATGGAACCATACTTGCTCTTTCAAATTTATTGGACTGTTTGAAGTTTATTCCAAACAACAATACTCCTCATTAGTACTGCATAGAATACTGTAGTACAAGTTGGGTAGAGTATTGGAGTACGAGTTGGATAGAGTATTGTAGTACGAGTTGGATAGAGTATTGTAGTACAAGTTGGGTAGAGTATTGTAGTAAGAGTTGGATAGAGTATTGTAGTACAAGCTGGGTAGAGTATTGCAGTATGAGTTGGATAGAGTATTGTAGTACAAGTTGGATAGAGTATTGTAGTACAAGTTGGGTAGAGTATTGGAGTACAAGTTGTGCAGAAGATTTGCACCAGTTGATGAATGGAACTGGTAAAAGCATGATTGTTACTTACTCTTAATTTTGTGCAATATTAAACAAGAACAAAACAAAATACTAAATCTAACGAACATTTTTCATTGGCAGCTTACCAAAATTGTCCTTAAAACAAAGAAAGAGTAAGGATCACATGGTACCTGGTTCCATGTTGTAATTGGTACAGCCTATTTCTGTCTTTGGTTCTTTCAGCCTATTTCTGTCTTTGACAAGAGCCATAACATGGGAACTACCCAAGTAAGGAGACAAATCCACAATCTGGGAGACATCTGAACTATATTTTTCAAAAGTACATAAGTTAAACAGGTCTTATGGTTAACAAGGGGCTTGTATTTAAATGGGTCTTATGGTTCATACTGGGGCTCGTGTCTAATTGGGTCTTATAGTTAACACAGTGGTCTTGTCTTTAAATGGGTCTTATGGCTAATACAGGGACTCATATTGAATGGGTCTTTTGGTTAACATAGGGGCTCATATTGAATGGGTCTTATGGTTAACACAGGGGCTTGTATTCTTTCTTGGATATCATATACATGAGGTGTGTGTGTGTGTGTGTATATATATATATATATATATATATATATATATGATTTTTAAAAAGCAATGGAGGAAACTTCTTCCCAAACCTTTTTTTAAATAAACATCCATTTCTCAAGCTTTACTATGCAGAGCCAAATAAGAGCCATACTTCTAATGTTTGCATAAAAATTTGACATTTTCAAGACTATGCAGCAATCTGCTTATTTTGCCACAATTAAATAATGACTGTCCATTTAACATTTCAACAACCTCTAGGTCCACAATCATGTTGTTAGTCATGAAGATGCAATGTGTTGAATGAGATATTGTACACTAACTTGTCAAGTGAAAACAACACACCATCACAATTCCACTTTCAAATAGTAAAACAGATCTTCATTAACATGGATACAAATGTGATAGCAAAATTTCACTTGTCTATTTCGAGTTGTTTTTATGTAATCTTGTCAACAAACATCTAGAGATGGACATATCCATCTGTGGAAGGGCAGATGGACACCATCAGAAGTTTTCCGCTTCCATTTTTTACTACCCAATGTGCAGTTTCGGAGTGTACATACTAACTTATATAACAAATGTGCATCTTCAATGAAGGAAAACAATGCACTAATATTCTGTATTGAAATTTTTGAAAATGTCAGGAAGGTGTGTTCTATCAACTCTCTTTTTAAATCTGAGATAATGCCATGGGCAATTTTAGATCTGAGATAATGCCACTGGCAATCTTAGATCTGAGATAATGTCATTGGCAATTTTAGATCTGAGATAATGCCATTGGCAATTTTAGATCTGTGATAATGCCATTGGCACTTTTAAATCTGAGATAATGCCATGGACAATTTTAAATGAGAAAATGCCACTGGCAATTTCAAATCTGAGATAATGCCATTGGCAATTTTAGATCTGAGATAATTCCATTGGTATATTTAGATCTGAGATAATGCCAAACTTTTAAATCCAAGATAATGCCATTGGCAATTTTAGATTTGTGATAAGGCCATTGGCAATTTTAAATCTGAGATCATGCCATTGGCAGTTTTAATTTTATGTACTCAAGGCCACATACTGTCTGCTACTTCAGGTATCAAGTCCTATATTTGGTACCTGTTGCTGCCCTGATTTGAACATTTCAATCTTTTTCAAACATTTCCTTCTTGTCTTGCTTTAGACAAAATGTTTACCTGGTGAACATGTGCAAATCAAAATCACAAAAAACATGGTTTATCTAATATAAGTACAAGTCCAGAGATTCAAAATGTGCACAAACAAAATCATAATATAGCAGTAATGGCTTAAATGTCTACTCAGTTTACCTACATACAATGTATGGTAGACAAGATTTTGGTTGTTTGTAAAAAGAACTCTGAAAGTCTGAAATGGGGAGGGGTCCTTTCCCCACAGGGTTTCCAAGGGCAGATTTTTGACTGAGAACATAAAAAACTGCTCCTGGTGGCGCTTTCTGAAATACTTTGTATGCAGATTTGCTTCATTCCAACAAAGAAATTAGTTTCAAAAAACCTAACAGAAACTTCCTGCAAGAATGAAAACAATGCCTGAAGAATTTCAAAATACTAGTATTCTGGCATCCTATTTTTGCATGAACTGACCAACTAAGTTCCCACTGCCTTTGCATTCAAGCTATTTATATATCCACACTTTGTTAAACATTTATCTAATTTCTTTTTGTCAAAGTCTCTATTGACAAATCTTGATACCATTCTTGGCAAGCATGCTTCTTTCGTTCTTTTGATTTCCAAACTTTTTGCTACATGAAGATTCACTAGATGAGTAGAAACTTTTACCTGGTCAGAATGGTCCCTCCAACAATCATCTTTCTTTGGTTAAATTATTACCAAATGAGTTGGTATAGATCATTATTAAAAAATGGAATCAGATATGATAGAAAAAATGACTAAGGAAATTTGGATTCTGCTTTAACAAGAAAAAAACTTAACTGACATGAATGTAAATGTGACATTAAATTTAATTTGTCTATGTCAAGTGTTTTTTTGTACAATCTTGCCAAGAAACTTTCAGGAATGGACATATGCATGTCTGAAAGGAAGGACAGATAGACAAAAGTCGATCAAGATGCCTATGCTACAAGCAGTCGGGTCATAAAAATAAAATAGTTACGTGATGAAATGAGCAGTATGATGATCTACATCCTTCAAATGCCTGGTTTTGTATTGTAAGAAGTTGATCAAATTCTTCCGTAACTCAGAGTTGACTGGCATTCTGTCATCATGGTTCCAGATCTCAACATAGGTCAGGATTGTCCTTATGCTTAGCTCCTTAAAATACTGGGAAAATAAAAATAATTATGTAAAATGTGTTTCAAAATACAGCTTTCCCTCATGATAACATCTTTCATTATAATGCAGAAGTATAAATATAGACCCTGTGAACATAAAGAATCATACCTGACCTGGTTTATCAAATGTATGAAAATATGGGCTAAAAGAAACAAACATGATGCAAAGCATTATACACCACTCCCTCGATAACTCGTGCCCTGATAACTTGCGAACCCGCTTATAATGCGAGGTCAGGCGTGGATCCCAATTTTTAAACCAGAAAATACAAACAAAAAAAAAAAGATCCTTACTGGTTGAACTTGAAGAAAATTGTGATCGAAATTGGTAACAGAAAATTGATATACCGGTCGTTTTATCGTCAAAAACGGTAGATAGGACCTGGAAATTTAATCAACATTATGAAATAATGACTTTTAATAAGAAGTCATATAATTTGTTACATTTTCTTTTCAAACGACATTCTTAGTAAACTGCAGTTAACAATATTCAAGGACATTTCGATCAATGAAAATGTCACTTATGCCAAGTGGAGATAGAACTTTAATAAATAAATACCAATTAAATCAATTTTTTTATCAATTGAAATTTGTGTTATAGTTCTATCTTTTAGTTCCTTTTAAGTGTAATCGTCATAAATGCAATGTGTCCTCTTGTAATTAAACGTAAAATGTGTCAATCTACCGTAACAGCTATGTCCGCGAGCGTTTTGCTGAGAACCTAATTAAGTGCCCACCGTGTTTTGATATTGGACTAGCGGAAGCATCTGTTGCATTGTTGCACTAAATAAAAAGAGGGCCTTATTTTCTATTATCATGGTAATTACGTCTTCTGAATTAAATAAAGCAGGTGGAATTGAAAGAAAGTCAAAAGGCATACAAATCCTACATGCTTAAGAACCAGCGGCACCGGTCGTATGTCGGGTAACTCATTTCAGTTGATCAATCGAACACTGTGATATGTTTTATTTTGTACATATCTAATTAAACTACCTTAAAAATTACCTACTCAATCATAAATGTGATTAAAAATAGCAAGGCAGCCAAGCGAAATGAGTACTTCGTAAAATAATGAGCTTTTTTTCACAGATATGGACCGTTGTGGGAAAAATGAGTTTCAGAGAATTCTTGAATTTGCATGTAGAGATATCCTCAAGCATGATAAGAAGTTTCACTATTACTTTTGCAATGAAATCACGGCATGAATATTTTACTAATTGAAAAATACAAAAATTGAGTTTTGACATAGACGATTGTCTGACGAAATAAATGTAACGTATTTTTGATAAAAAGGAATCTTGTTTGGTAGTGTATCAATAGTTAGTCTGGTTCCCTGCTTTGTAGACTCCTAGTTCAGTGAAATACTATTACACAACACTCCTAGAACCAGACTAATCAACAAAACAAAAAGCCGTGACGTAATACACGAATGTTTTTGCATACCGTGTTTGGTTGTTGAAACCAGTTGCACTCATGTTATCAATCTTTCTGATGTTGGACATTTTGAAAATAAATATGATGTATAGATAATAACGAACAACTTCATCAGAAAAAACACTTTATTGATGATTTTTCTCGACTTGATTCTAAAACGAGGATTCAGCCATTAAACAGCACAGTTCCCCCTCCCCCAACCACGCGGTTTTCTGGATGTCTAGCGGTTGTTTTGGAGGTCCCTCAGTAACTCGCACCCTCACTTATAGTGCGGTCTGTGTTTTTGGACCCCGATGTGCATGAGTTATCGAGGGAGAGGTGTACTCTTTATTTCTTTTTAAAACGTTATTTGACGAAATTAAATTAAAAGTAGGTCAGAGTAACCTACTTTCATTATTGTAGTTTTACACTTCTCAGGGCGTATGCACATGTCAAGTTCTATCACTGTATAAGCAATGCTCTCCAAAAAAACTAACTCGAAAATTCACTGAAAACAGACAGAATCAGTCATTAATGCATGAAAAGTAGTGACCTGCAGTTTGTTTAGTGGCATAGTACTCTTCAGCTTAATGACTGTGAAAGCAACAGTATCAGAAAAAAAAATGACCAAACATAAAAGTTGTAAATTTGTTAATGCCTATGACAATAATAACCACACCATGATTAGAGTCCTAAGCTTTTATGCAGGCAAGCTAAAAATTGGACAGAAATTAGCTCAGTTTTATGCACAAAAAATGTTGCACAATAAATAAACATATTTCTACTTATTCTATGGTAAATACTTCCAACTTACCAAATCTACAACATTCATTGTTTGTATGGCATACAACAGGACTTCATTTTCAGTGTGATTTAAACGCAGCCACTGAAAAACAAAACATCCGTGAAAATACAGAATATGTGAACATTAACAGTAATAAAATAAAATAACAACCATGATGTTTTTACTTCCTAATGTAATCTCACCCCTAAAATCCAGCTAGATTGTCCACGATAGCCCAATTTTATGAATAGGAACCCCTTATGCTGTTTTAAATTATTCTAAAACATTTATGAATGTAATGAGCTTTCTGAGTGGATGAGTATCATAGTTTTTGACAGTAAAATTTATTTCATACATACCAAACCATTGTCTTATTCCCTACAAATGAATAAAATAAGTGTTATGGAACCAATGAAAGTTTTCAGACATTAAAAAGTGTGAAATGCTTTAGTCAGTTCAGATCCCCCCAGATTTTCATGAGCAATGTTAAAGTTACCAATGAATATTCTTTGAAGCTTTTCCCTTTAAAATCTCTTTATATGATATTGGAAAAATGTCAAATCTATGATCTAGTTCAAAGACTATACAAATTTGTAAAATAATAATGTTGGGAGGGTAAAGTACAAAAATACCAACTGTGACTATTACCATGACCTAAAATCATTTAGAAAATTATTACTGATGCGTAACAAATACAATATTTTACACTTATCACTTGAACTTAAATAAGACAACTTTCAAATGTCAGCAAAACCAAAGCACAGTTTTCCATGATATTTGGGCTAAAAATTCCAGTTTCCTTTTACTTAGTTCAGGCTGGAAGCACTTTTCAAATGTTGACTCACATTATGTAACTTAATATAACTGCTCACACTGCCCAAAACGAATAACCTTTATCAATGGCCATTGGTCACTTAATACAACTGCTCACAATGGCCAAAGCAAATAATCATTATCAATGGCCATTGGTCACTTAATACACCTACTCACACTTAGCCTAAGTGAATAACCATATCAATGACCATTGGTAACTTAATACAACTACTAACAAATGGCCTAAATGAATAACCATATCAATGACCATTGGTAACTTAATACAACTACTTACAAATGGCCTCAGTGAATAACCATATCAATGACCATTGGTAACTTTACACAACTACTTACAAATGGCCTCAGTGAATAACCATATCAATGACCATTGGTAACTTAACACAACTACTTACAAATGGCCTCAGTGAATAACCATATCAATGACCATTGGTAACTAACTGAATACACCTACTCAGACTTGGCCAAAGTGAATAACCATATCAATGACCATTTGTAACTTAACACAACTACTTACAAATGGCGTAAGTGGATAAACATATCAATGACCATTGGTAACTTAATACAATTACTCAGACTTGGCAAAAGCGAATAACCATATCACTGGCCATTGGTAACTTGATGAAGTAGGTCCTAAGCAAGGCCGACTGACATGTGAAAGTCTGTTGCTTCTGCTCCTTGATAAAACTCAATTCCTAGTTCCTTCAAATAATAATCCTCTACCATATATGGTCAGAAAATACTTAATTTACCATGGAATGATCCAGTACAAGAGCCACTTTCAGAATTTTCTCAGTTTCATTTTCTGGTTGGTTGTTAACCTGAAAGCAAAAGGTGGCCAATTAGTAAAATAAGAATTTTTTCTATTTAATTTATGTTATGCTAATTGTACTTCAAATTCTTGGTACTGTGGTGGCTTGGTGGTTAGCATGCCATAATCACAAGTCAAAGGTAGCACATACAAATCCTGGGCAGACATGCCTAGGTCAGCTGCTGTGTTGTCTGGACAAAGCACATAACTCTGATGGAATTGTATTCCATAGGCTTTTATGTGTTGATGTACCATTAAACACTGCACTTGCTAATTTTACCAATTTATATTATGTTAGCACTATTCACATTAAATGATATGGTTGAGAATTGGCTACTACCAGTGTGATGGCTATTTGTTATTAAAAAAATTAATTCTGCACCAATCCAGCTGTTTCATACTCAAGACTATTGCTGAAAAATATAACCCTTATTTGGTAATACAATGTGTGTAAATTAATAAATTATGAATTAATGAGCAATCAGTCACATGACACCAATGACCCATCATGAATTTTATCCAATTCCCACTGCTTTATTAAATTAGAACCAAGAGATGAAATCAATAATGAACAGTCAAAGCCTGTCATAGCCATATTACTTAAGCATAGGTGAGTAACTTCAATCGACTATCCAGGTGTTTAAAGGCAATAACTCCAACACAACAATGGTCCCACACTGTGATTACTAGGTGTTTAAATGCTATAGCTCAAACACAATTATGGCCAAGTACTGTGTATACTGGGTGTTTAAATGTTATAGCTCAAACACAATAATGGCCCAACACTGTGTATACTTGGTGTTTAAATGCCATAGCTCAAACAGAATTATGGTCTCACACTGTGATTACTAGGTGTTTAAATGTTATAGCTCAAACACAATAATGGCCTAACACTGTGAATACTAGGTGTTTAAAGGCTATAACTCAGACACAATAATGGTCCCACAATGGGTGAATATGTGTACTTGGTGTTTAAATGCTATAGCTCAAATGCAAAATAATGGCCCAACACTGTAAATACTAGGTGTTTAAAGGATGTAACTCAAACACAATAACAGTCCCACACTCTGTGAATACTAGGTGTTTAAATGTTATAGCTCAAACACAATAATGGCCTAACACTGTGAATAGTAGGTGTTTAAATGTTATAGCTCAAACACAATAATGGCCCAACACTGTGAATACTAGGTGTTTAATACCTCGGGTGTTTAATAACTCAAACACAATAATGGTGCAACACTATGAATACTAGGTGTTTAAAGGCTATAACTCAAATACAATAATGGTCCCACACTGTGTGAATAC
The DNA here is from genome assembly GCA_016617855.1 of Megalonaias nervosa. Classification (NCBI taxonomy): domain Eukaryota; kingdom Metazoa; phylum Mollusca; class Bivalvia; order Unionida; family Unionidae; genus Megalonaias; species Megalonaias nervosa. The sequence continues at coordinate 30,475 of JAECUM010050526.1, read as the reverse complement.
ATGTACTTGGTGTTTAAATGCTATAGCTCAAACACAATAAAGGCCCAACACTGTGAATACCAGCTGTTTAAATGTTATAGCTCAAACACAATAATGGCCAAACACTGTATGAATACTAGGTGAATGGCTGCCAATTGAATGATTGTGCTTCATGATATTTTGAGTACATTAGGCAGTGATCAATTCTGCCTGTATTCTTCATGAAAATGGCTGCACTAACTCTTGTTTACTTGGCATAAAACTTCTTGAAGAAATTGGTGAAATTATTTTAAAATCTCATGAGCCATGCTATGATCACGTTATATCCAAATTCATACACAATCTCTTCACCAAAATAGTAATTGACTTTTTATACATCAGATTTCATACTTTGGAAAAAGAAAATTTATTTTTACACGAATGAACAAATTTATGAATTTTCGGGAGCTATGTCACAATCATGTTATATCAAAAATCATGCTATAATAAACCATGCTATGGTGGGGTTACACTGTATTATATGACTTTCAGACACTGTCTCAGTGTGATGTGAAGACCACAACATGTATACTATACGATTTTGAGATAATTATCAGTATCATGTGAACAGCTCAGTGATGTACACCATTTGACTTTCACACAATTTATCCCAGTATCATGTGAACAGCTCAGTGACATACACCATGCATCTTCCAGACAATTTATCCCAGTTATCATGTGAACAGCTCAGTGATGTACACCATTTGACTTTCACACAATTTATCCCAGTATCATGTGAACAGCTCAGTGATGTACACCATGCATTTTCCAGACAATTTATCCCAGTTATCATGTGAACAGCTCAGTGATGTACACCATATGACTTTCTGAAAATTTATTTCAGTCTCATGTGAAAAGCTCAGTGATGTACACTATATAACTTTCAGATAATTTGCCTCTCGAACTGCCCACAGAAGTGAGAGAGATAATGGACAAAATGTAAAACAATAAGAGACATACAGTACATGCACTGTGGATTATGAATTCTCCACATAATCTGGTAGACATAAATGAATTTCCACCATGAGAATGTGGATTTTCCATAATCCAGTATGCATGTACTGTTGTTGCTGAAGAATAAATACAACATGCTTCAGAACATACATAATTTTCCCTTTAAATTCAGTTAACATTTTATCATCCAGGAGTTCATTTCATAAAGCATGGTGATAAAACACTGATCCTACAGGCATATAAAAATAATACAGAAACATATGAAATATGTTACCGAAATAAGAGCAAAGAAAATATCATGCTAAGACAGACTGAGCATAAATTTTAAATAATTTATATGTTGGTGCATTAAGACATATCTGCTAAGCATGATATGGTAAACAAAATGTATATACAGTAAGTGAGCCATATATACCAGCTTATAAGTCGAATCAACAGCAAACAACAAAGATCCTGATCTGCCATAGCATAATGCACCTGAAGATCAGGGTCTATCTTGTTTGTTCTACCGATTACTCTTAACAAAAAACAAAAATGTTGGCAGATGTGGGTCTGTGCAGTTTGCTGCTGGACTTGTCTTATAAGCAAGTATATTCGAGTATATGTATTTGTATTTCAAATGTGTGAAAATTTTTAACAAGTTATGAAAATGTCAAAAGCACTTGATACCCTTTTTGCATTCATGTCCTTGACCCTTCTGATGAACTCTCCTCTATGAAGTTCATTAAAAGGCAACCAGTGGGTTTCTTCATTCCCTGAATACAAACAAAAAAATACAAGTGTGACAAACCAGTATTCTAAGAACAAAAAAATCTGAAAGATCTCTGAGGATTCTGTGCATTTAAACAGAGATGGAAAGAAATTGACAAAAATGTCTTAAATGTGGGAAAGGTTGTCAATGTACCTTATTTATTGTATGTCTTTAGACACTGAATGTTTTTGGACACCAACATTTTTTGACCAAAATAATATCTGTATGCTTTGAAATTCTAGGATATCATTTAAAAATAACTGTGTGTATGCACCAATGTTTCTGGACACAATTATAGTTCTAATATGGTAAGTCAAGATGGACATAATATTACTGCTTTTAAAAATGGAGGTATGACTTGCTTATCATCAGAAATAACTGCAAGTAACATGAATGATTCAAACTGTTGAAAACGGGGAAAAATACATGTCACTATCCTTTCGCTGGGGGCCCCGGGTGGCCAAGTGGTCTAAAAGGCTTGCCTTTACCAATCACTGCCATCTCACTACCATGGGTATATTAGAAAGCTTGCCAGTAGCTTCCCATGGGTAATTTTATTTTTGACTGGACGTTTCCAGGTTTCTTCCTCCACAACTTATACTGGCCACCATGTATAGCCTATCATGTGTTGAAAAATGGTGTTTGACCGATGACAACAACAATAACAATTCCTTAGTTTGCTGGCACTGATATAATAAAATAACATAACTCAATAGATATCCCACCTCTGGCCTTACAACAATAAGGTAATTGACTACTTTTGACAATAAGCAGCCATTGCTCCACCTTTGTAAAGCACTGTCAGTCTGTCTCTCATCCTGCAATTGTACAACTACAACTGTGTCTGAAAACACACCCTTTTGTTCATGTCAACAATTGTCATAATTTAATCAACTCTACCCATCAGACAACATATTGGCCCAAACCAGGAGATGCTTTTTCTCTGTGTCTGTCTCCAATCTGTGTCATTGACCAAATTTCCATAAAGATGCATTCATGTCACAAACCTTTAGGATTTATCATAAAATGTAGAAAACTGACTTATTTCAATGAGCAAACTGGTAACTTGAACAGATTTTTAGATATAAAATTTTAGGACTGTATTTGTCTTGTTGGGTATAGGTAGCTACTAAAGCATAGAATAGAACAATGATGCAACAGAAACAAATTGAAAGGACCAACAGAAGACAGACAAAATACACTGATGGAAGATGTACTCGTACAAAGAAAGATGGAGACAAAGAAACATATTCATGTACTTAAAAGGGAATGATGGAATAGACTTGCAGATTGCAGACAATGGTTGTTCTTGAATGTATGGATTTGTTTTTTATATATTGGTGTTTGTTTTAATAACTGTGCTTGTAATAGCTGGAAGTACATTTTGTGGGATATTATTTGTGTGTGGATCTCTATTTATATGTTATTCTTACTGGTAGACCATGTGTTACATTTAATTTCTTCACTCTTTCAAATTCATAGACTGTGATTTTCAAATAGCTCTTAAAAGTTTATTTTAAAAAGTTACTACAATGTATATGAAAAAATGCAATATTTTCTTGTCTTAATCTTTGATATTTGATGCATATCTCTCTCTCTCTCTCTTTCTCTCTCTCAATGTCTAATTACTGCGCTCCTTTAAATCAATTACTGCAAGTGTGGTTTTGGGGCTAGGATTATTTATTTTTACTAATGAAATGTAATTAGGATACATCTCTGTGAATTACAGCTTTAGTTTTAATCGTGACTATTTAATCTCAATTTAATGTACTGCATGTCGCTGACCATGCTGAGGCAAAAAGTACACTTGCACTGCATTGGATAAATGGTAAAGTATATGGAGTTTATTTGTACTTGAACTTCCCAAAGCTAGAAATTAAGAATATGAATTGTTGGACAGTGCCTCAATCTCATTTAAGTGATTTGAAGAGGCTTCCGAATTAAGGAAATTCTTGGTGGCCCATAATACAATTTTTGTCTTGTATATGTATAACCCTTGCTAAAGAGTTTAATATTGATACATACAGGCCATTTTGAGTTTGGTCCAACCTCAATTCTTTACCATATTCTTAATTCATCAACTTTCTCTATTACACACTATCTTTCCTTGAGTGTCTGACTTACTGAATACAAATGGCTACATTGTTTCCAATCTGTTGGCATTATGATTATCCAAGTTCAAATTTCAGGCTATTTTACTGATTCTGAAGTTGTTCAATTGTAAACTAATTCAATGTTGTATAGTTTAATTTTGTCTTGTTTGTTCTTTTACAGAATGCTGCCAAATTCATGAATTGAATGAATATTTGAATATCAATTTTCTATTCAAATATTCAAACAAAATTATTCTGATTAAAATATTGGCTTATACATTTCAGCACCACATGACCTTATATGAAAAGATAAGATTTATTTAAAGTTGGCATGATTACAACAATAAGCATCAGTTTTGATGAGGTCTTTTTTTATAACATTATATAGATATAAAAAGATTAAATAAACATGATTTACAATACAAACATTGCATAATATTAAATCTAGTAATACATAATACATAATTACAATAATACATAAAATATAAATACAACAATACATAATATATAAATACAATAATACACAATACAGACAGTATATACAATAATATATACAATAATATCTAACATATATTCAATACTACTTAATACATAAATATAATAATAGATAATACATATATAAAATAATACATAATATATAAACATAATAAGATACAAAGTACAGAACTTAAAATGTAAGCAAGCAAAGTACATTAAAGAATATTTAAAAGAGAATTTTGTGTATATGTATCTAAAAAGAATAACAGATCAGCATTAAAAGCATGCAAAGATGTACATGTTGTCTATAATGAAAATAACATAAGTGTCTAGGTGTATAGTGTGTCCCAGATTAGAACACTAATTAAACTAAAGTGAACTTTAAATGACATTACATAAAGCAAATACACTGCACAGATATAATTTACAAGACATTCAAACAGAGTATAATACATAATGATATAAAGATATAAAACGAAATGCAGCAAACGTAAATGTAAACAAGCAGAATTCTTGTAAAGAAATATTATTTAAGAGGGAATTTAGTGCATAGGTAAATAAAGGGTATCACAGGTAAGAGTTAAACATGTCTGTCCCATGTTTAACAGTTTTCTGGGTAGAATAACTGACATTCTTTATGCGGAAACCACTATTTTCTTACAGTCATTGACCCTGACATTTGACCCCAAAATCAAAAGGCTTTTTCCGTAGCCCAAGTGTAAGCCATTGAAAACAAATAGCCAATACTGTGATGTAGAATTAATGTTAATGTGCAGAAACCATTTTCTTCCTTCAGTCAATAATCCTGACTTTTTACCTCCCCCAACCCATCCCCCAAACTGACAGGCTTCTTCCTTAAACCAAGTGCAAGTCATCCACAAAGTTTGGCCCAAGTCTGTAATGTAGACCTAGTGTAATTTTGCAAACACCATTTTCATTCCTTCAGTCAGTGACCTTGGCCTTTGACAGTTTTACCCCGAAATGAACAAGATTCTTCCTCATCAAGTTTAAGCCAGCCACAAAGTCTGATAACCAATAAAGGATAACTCAGCTTGTTGTGCAGAAACCGTATTTCTTCTTTCAGTCAGTAACCATGACCTTTGACCATGAATTTAATGTACTTCATACTACCGGTAAGGTGTGATTTTAACTCTGAATCAAAATGCTGCTTCCCTACCACAAGATTAAGCTGTCCACAAACCTTGGTCTCTGTAGGTGGGGATAAACTTAAGTTATTCTGCTGAAATGAAATTTGTAACAGACATATGGACATACAGATGAAATGAACAGAATCGTAACAACATGCTTCACATTACGGCAGGCATATAAAAACATTTGAAATTGCAAATTAAGCCCTCCCATGACCCTGGGACTTTTAACAGTAAAGTAAGTCATGGTACAAAAATAGGAATAAGTAAGACAAATACGGACACATATTTCTCTTGTAATCATCGTAGCAAGAGAGTTTCTTTGTACTGGGAGGTGTAGATTGGATTATCTGTAGAAAACTGATATACCTTATACAGATCAGGTCTGGGTAAAAATAGCCTTTATTGTGCACTGTGTTATCATGGGTATGCAACATACATTTATAGTAATGTTGTCCATCATTGCTGTCAAAAGATACCTAGATAGTAAATTTCCAGTTAGAATTGTACACATTTCTGAGTTTTAAAAAAAAATCAGTGTTGTATTTTTGCAATTTTGCTATTTTTCAATCATTAAAGAAAATAATTAACTTACCACACTTCTCTTCTTTTGAAGCACTGGCTTTGAAAATAACATGTGGATGATCCTTCTGCAAATAGTTAAAAAAGATGAGGATGTAAAATGTTAACTCAAAAACCTGACCTAATTTCACTTGCATCTAACATTTAACTGAACAAGTTCCCTACAAAATATCCATACTATAGATGGAGTCCATAACTGGTGACCGTACTATGTACCAAACCATGATATAGCAAGAATGATTGAACATTTGATAAATGTGTGTGCAAGTGCTATGGGGTGTGGGTGGAATAAACAAAACATGCCAGTCAATTGTATGGCAATAATTTACTGCCTGTTAATTTTAATAACAATTGGGATTAAGATGATGAAAATAAATCACTATTGTGAAAGAACAGTATCATCTATAAGCTATAGATTTCTAGAACTTACATTATTTTTATCTTTCTGCCAAACCTGGCTGATGTTCTGAGGAATGTGAAGGAATAAGGTTTGTTGAAGACAAAAATTGTCAGCCATTATTGTTCTATTTTGAGTTTATGTTACAACAAAGTGAGTTAAAGAGGGGTTCCACTGTATATTAAATGAAACATATACATTTTTTATTGTCTGCAAGCAAGAATATACAGTGTAATACAAAATAAATACGATTCCCTATCACTGCTAGGCATAGTCCACTGCTAATGTTTTACAAAAGCATGCTTTAGTAATACATAAATGTATGCTGGCAATAACATGTGACTAAAATCAACATTGATCCTTAAGTAATATCACATTGACTAAACATCAAGTAACAAACATATATCCCACCCTGTTTTATCACTGACCACTCGTGTCTACAGAAGAAATAATTTTATCCTGCTTTTACTTGCAGTTTTGCCTCCAGTCACATAGGTCTGTGAGAAAAAATCTTGTTCTTGGCCCCATAGATCTTAGAATGACATTGTTCAATAAGGTGCAAAACAAGGTCTCTGCTGAACAGTACTTCCTTTACATGTGACACAATTTTCTCATGTAAGAAAGTCAAGTGGGATAAGCCTATTCCATATGAGTGCACCCACACACAATGTAAACAACATCATTATACATATGACATCATAAATATATGGATTTGATCCTGTGGCTCCAGTACCGAAAAAAGAAATTCTGCCAACGTGTAAACAATAACCTTTGTTTTTGTAAATTATACCTTTTATTCTCTTTCTAATGATGTCTCAATCTTCAGAAAATAATGAATAAATGTATTTCTAAATCTATATCTGTACCAATGATATGTAATCTTTCTTTCCAACACTATTTACTTGTGAGAAATGAGTGAAAAATAATCCATCATAAATATTAGTGTGGGACCCACAGAAGCAGTGTTTGTTAACAGGAACTTGTCAAAACTGTTTCTCCTGCCAACAAATTATGACCCCAGAGTGGAATTTCCTTATCCAATACCAAAATAGATTCTATCAGTCTCACTTGGAAAGCATCAGCATAGAGTCTTTCTGTCAGTTATTACAAAGTTAAATGACCTCTTGGCAGCTATCAGTCAACTATCACCTAACAGAAATGGAGGGATAATCAATTTAATGACACCTGATAAGTGTGAACCATTACATGATTGATTGGCTGAACAAAAAGCTTGACCAACCATGAAGGGTAAATGGATAGGACAGTGTAGGGCAAATGGATACGACATGTTGAAGTTCTGCTCTTTCTAACATTTACATTGTACATCTAAAATGTTTACAATACACTTGCAAATTTGGTTTCAATCAAAAGAAAATTTGTGTTGCTTCTTTTTCAAAACCAAAAAGACCATTTTAAAAGAAATAGATATGCACAACAGTAGCCAGAGCTATTCTCCATTTTACTTCCAAAAGCGTCAATTCTGCGCTTTTCATGCCAAGTAAGTGTATATACACTCTTTTGGGTGGGCTTATCAAAAGTGTCCAAGTTATAAATCAGGGAGTCCAAAAGGATAAATTCTGCGCTTTTCATGCCAATAAGTGTATATACACTCCTTTGGGTGGGGTTATCAAACATTTCCAAGTTATAAATCAGGGAAGCAGAAACCACAGTGGCTGAGTGGTATTTGTGCTGGACTTGTGATTGGCTTGGAATTTACCATCCAATCAGCTTAGGCTGGTAACCAATTGTCCTGTACAGTCCAATCACCTTGACAGGCTTTAAATTACCTACACGTGTTGCTGTGCCATAAAACACCATACCAAAGAAATAAAGCTTTTGTAAGGTCACCTCTTCTCTTGTCAAAAGGAGTCCTGATTTGAGAACTTGGATCTTGTAGTCACAACCTGATAAAATGTTTTACTTATCTTAGGATGGACAATTTCCTCTTATAAGATTGGACACTTCTAAGATGCCCATAATACTGTAAATGCATTTATTTTTGCAGGTAGCAATATTCAGGGATTTACAAAAATTACATTTTTGTGGATCACAATATTCAGGGATTTACAAAAATTACACTTTTGTGGATCACAATATTCAGGGATTTACAAAAATTACATTTTTGTGGATCACAATATTCAGGGCTTTACAAAAATTACATTTTTGTGGATCACAATATTCAGGGATTTACAAAAATTACATTCTTCTTTATATTTTGAGTCATGACATGTGGAGCAAGCACCAAAGCTTCCACAGAAGCATCATAATTGTTTATTCAGTCTTTAAATTTGTAGTTTATAAAAACCCAAAAATTCATGAAAATTGGTACTCTGTAAAAACTGGCGTACCATGCAAAATAAGAATAGCAATGGGATTGCTGTATTTAGGTATCACAGTAATAGTAATGGGATTGATTTGTGTAGGTATCACAGTAATAGTAATCACTGCTGTATTTAGGTTTGCTGTGTTTAGGTATCATGCATAGTATAGGTAATAGTAGTGGTATTGCTGTGTTTATGTTGTTGTTGTTGTAGGGTTTAACACCATTTTTCAGCACAGGAGAGGTTATACATTGCGGCCAGTATAAATGGTGGAGGAAGAACCTGGGAAAACCACAGAAAGAACCACCAACTCATAAGAAGTTACATGTACTTTCAAGCTTTCTCACATACCCACATTTGCCGAACCCAAGACTCGAACCCATGCAGACAGAGGTGAGATGGCAGTGATCCGTAATGGTGAACGCTTTAGACCGCTCGGCCACTCGGGGTCCCGCTGTGTTTATGTATCACAATAATAGTAATGGGACTGCAGTGTTTAGGTATGACAGTAATAATAATGGGATTGCTGTATTTAGGTATCATAGTACAGGTAATAGTAATGGGATTGCTGTGTTTAGGTGTCACAATAATAGTAATGGGACTGCAGTGTTTATGTATCAAAGTAATTAGCAATGGAATTGCTGTATTTAGGTATCACAGTAATACTAATGGGATTGCTGTATTTATGTATTGTAATACATGTAATAGTAATGGGATTGCTGTAATTATGTATCACAGTTATAGTAATGGGATTGCTGTATTTAGGTATCACTAAGCAGCTGCATGGTTGGCAATGGGGTAAAGTCCATACTTTTATCTCCATGTTTCTCCCTCATTTTTCACAGTGCTATCAAAATGTATTTTTTTCATGTTGTAATCATAAAGGGATGGTCTTAGTCCACCCAAAAATTTGCATAAACCAGGCTCAGGTTTTCGACTACAATATGCATGAACAGCTCTTGATTTTTTTTTGGTCTGATTACGTGATAAGGCCACATCCTCTTTCAATGAATTAGTATATGGGAGGCAACTTGTCATGCCTTATATGGATGAAGTAATTGTCTCACAAAATGGCAGAATTTCTGAAATAGTCAACAAGGCATAAAGCTGGTGCTGATGCCATCTGAAGTCAGCAACAGAGGCATCTGAGATCTCTCTGTAATTGATTACACATAAACTGAATTCAGCTTGTTAAATTTTCAAGTGAAATGTTAAAGATGTTCTTAAGTTTTTATTGTGTCCATGGTAAGGGTGTCGTAATTAATTGCTATCACAGCAGCACACAACAGAGGAGAGTTAATGGGTTATGGGCACATACACAAGACACAAGGTAGTTAATGGGTAATGGGCACATACACAAGACACAAGGTAGTTAATGGGTTGTGTGCTCATACACAAGACACAAGGTAGTTAAAGGGTTATGGGCACATAAACAAGACACAAGGTAGTTAACGGGTTATGGGCACATAAACAAGACACAAGGTAGTTAATGGGTTATGTGCACATACACAAGACACAAGGTAGTTAATGGGTTATGTGCACATACACAAGACACAAGGTAGTTAATGGGTTATGGGCACATACACAAGACACAAGGTAGTTAATGGGTTATGTGCACATACACAAGACACAAGGTAGTTAATGGGTTATGGGCACATACATGTGACAGGGTGGTTGATAGGTCATAAGCACATGCAAACAACAGAGGTGAGTTAATGGGTTATGGGCACATATACATAACTGAGGATATTTAATAGGTTATGGGCATATACACATGACAGATGGCAGTTAATGGGTTCTGGACATATACAGATGAAACATGGTAATTAATGGGTTATGGGCACATACATATGACATATGGTAGTTAATGTTTGATGGGCCCATATACATGACACATGGCAGTTAATGGCTTATGGGCACATACACAGATATCTAACAGATATCTAAATATATATGTTAAACTGGCAGCAGAAAAATCTGAGTGCCAAAGATAAACAGCTCAACACAGTGAAGTTTTCATGCACTACCTGCATAGTTAGCCAAAACACACAAAATCGAAGAAAAAATAAAATTACACTATATGCAAGAATGGATAAGTTCCAGTGAACTGTTGTGATTTCAGAATGCAAAACAGTACTAACAGACACACACACACACACACACACACACACACACACACACACACACACACACACACACACACAAGCATAGATATTGTGCCAGTGAATGAAACATTCATAGATCTTCAGGAAGTAAAACAATTATAAAGCATCACAAGCTAAAATGAAAACACATCTTAACAGGGCATTTGTCTGCATATTCGAATTTATGCTTTGATTCCACTTGAACAAAAGAAATGCCCAAGAAAACAAAACTGCTTTAAAACATGGAAAACTGTTTTGTATTTGTGGATATTACTGGAGGCAGAACCTTGACAACTATGATTTTATGATTCTTCTTATGTGTCACTAACACAATGTATCCTGTACCAGTAAAAAGAATGATAAATGAAATTGTGAAGTTCACACAAAAGTGGGTATTTTTATTTTGGGCAACTGTGGCACAAAAATATGGTTTACTCTGGACTCTTTATCATTGATTAGCCACTAAGTGGTCTGGCTAAATGACCATTGAGCCTGTTGGTCTCTATGGTGGTTCATTTACATATACTAGTTGTTCCACAAATACATTAAAAGTAGGCTACATTCATTTTGTAATAATAAGAATAATAATAATAATAATAATAATAAACTTTCTTCAATGAGGATAGCACATTTGGTCATGACTGACCCATCTGCCATGTGGTCCTTAATTTTTGTAATTGACTATGCTAATAATAAAAAAATATATAAAAAAAAATATAAGACCATGCACATACTTGGGTATTGCTGCACATTCATTCATACATATTTAACATGAATGACTATGTGTGACTATACTGGGAAACATATACACATATGAACAATATTCTCTACACATGTACATACATTTCAGCATAAGTCATATGTATTATATATATCGAATATTCAGATCTGGAAATATTTTTATGGATATAATGATAAAGTTTTCTATTCAGAGCCTTTAATATGTCATTCCAGCTGGTCAAGAAAGAATTTCTTTAATGATACTTGAAAAGAAGCAAGGGAATTTGAATTATGTATCCTCAGTGGTAAGGAATTCCATACAGTAGGTGCTAATACAGTAAATGAGCTTTTGTAATGATTGGTTTTTGACAATGGAATCTGGAGATCGTTGTTTGTCATCGATTGGAGATTACGCTCAGTATCTGATGATCTTAGTTCAATTAGGTTAAAGATATAATCTGGACAAAGACCGTTTAAAGACTTGTCATGATTCCTTTAAAATAAAGAATACCTTTTTGTAGAGGTAGCCACTGCAGACGTGAAAAAAAAAAACATTTGAAGGAGTCATAATAGGAAGTTTCAGTATTATTCGGGTTGCCCTTTTCTGGAGTTTATCAATTCTGGACAGATAATAATTGGATGTGTTTCCCGATATTGTACAGACGTAATCTATCAGTGGTAGTATATAACCCAAAAAATAAAGTTCAAGTGATTGGGGAGGTAGAAATTTGGAAAGCAAGTTTAACAGAGTTATTCTTTTGACTACCATTGCACATAGGTGATCGATATGTGCATTCCAGATGAGATGTTGCTCAATGTAGATACCAAGAAGTTTTTTATTTTTGACAATAGATAAATCTCAGCCATTTTGAGTTAGAAGTAAATCCATGTTAGTAGATAGATGCTGCCTTGTTCTGATTGTCATACATTTCGTTTTAAAGATATTAATATGCATATGATGACACCAAACTGATATATTGTTGAGGTCGATATGAAGTTTATTTTTAATGGAGTCTAGAGATTTAACAGATAAATGCAATGGAGAGTCGTCAGTGAAAAGGTCTATGTTAGGGTGTGCTGGATACATGGCTAAGTCATTGATAAATAGTAGAAAAAGAAGAGGCCCTAATATAGATCCTTGAGGAACACCATTTAAGATATGACTTGGTTTGGAAGTAAATTTACCCATGCAAACAACTTGGTTTCTGTTAGTGAGATACGATGTGAACCAGGCAACTGAGTCTGGAGGAAACCTGTGGGCTGACAGTTTTTTAATGTGCACCAAATGGTCAACCAAATCAGATGCTTTTTAAAATCAATGCAGATTGCGCCAGTAAGTTCGCCTGATTCTACTGCTAGTAGCCATTGGTCTATAAGTTTTGTCAATGCAGTTTGATATGAATGATTCTGTCGAAAACCTGATTGTGATTTATGGAGGAGTTGGTACTTGTCAAGATATCTGAAAATATGCTACATGTATTTCAATAATTTTTGAAAGTACAGATAGAACTGATATGGGATAATAGTTGGATGGGTCATTTTTTCATTTCCCTTATAAATTGTGAATACTTTTGCTAACTTCAATGACTCTGGGAATTTACAGGAAATGATACTACAGTTAATTATAGTAGAGATCTGTGGAGCATAAGTGAGTTTAAGATGATATTTTAAATAAAATCATAATGTGTGTTAATGAGACAACTGCAAGAACAGAAAGAGGTTAAAAATTACCCATATTGCATTGTTGGAGGATAAGGGATAATGTCATGACACCAATGGTGTTCAAATGACCAAAAAGGAATGAACAACTCTTGTCTTGAATGTAAATGAAACACAAAAATGCCATCTAAGCAATTTAAGAGTAATAAGCCTCTGAAACTAGAAAAAAAAGGAGGTGAAAAATTTATGCCAAATTCATTGTTTCAAATTAATGATCATTCATCTGGATAGCCATCCAACGTATTTCACAATCAATATCAAAAATGTCGACATATTAATCAGTACAGTTTCCATATCCTGGCCTGTATATTAACTAACTAAGATTTAATTACTGAATTCTCTGTAACTAAACAATCACACCATCATTGGGATGTTTTTCAATGATAATGTTGAAATTGATCAAAAAAGATCTCATTGTGTCATGTGGTATATCGTTTGTTCAAAATAAAAATATTTTTCTTTTACACATTGCACACAATGAACCAAGGTACCTCCTTTCATACAAAAATAAAAAGCCCATTATCAGGTGATTTATAATTATGTAACAAAGACAAGTTATAATAAAAACTCTGAAATTTTTACAAAAGTGAGTCTGTGATGTAACACAAATTTTGACATCAAATTATTCAGTACCTTTATGAAATATCTCCATTTTTGTTCAGTTCAGGTTCTTTAAAGTGTTAAAAATCATGAGTTTTAGTGATGTTCATGTGTTGTGTTGAGGATGGTTGGTTGGCATAACTCTAAAAGCGGGAGGCTAATAGAAAAATGGCCAGCTTTGCCATGCTTTTTTTTTTCTTCTAGAAGACTGGTTTCTCTTCATCTAAGTAGTTTGAAAAATGTATACATATGAAAAGTTATGAATCTTTATTTTGACAGTGGATCCTTCAAAGGTTAGAGGGTACATCCTTGACTGTGGCTGTAGCCAAATGCTTAGTGTTACTTCATAAAATTTACTGTCCATATTTACTGTCCATACTTACTGTCTTCCATATAATTCAGAGCTACCATTTAATGCACACATTTATCATAAAATTTACTGTCCATACTTACTGTCTTTCATAAAATTCAGAGCTACCTTTTAATGCACAAATTTATCACATACAAGTATGATCCTCTAAGACAGAACATTCCCCTGTTGGTATCTGGTTTACTCCAATTATTCTTTATTAGAATTGCTTGAAATATAACCCAAACTGCATATTTTTCCCAGCAAGATCTTTGAAGTAATTGAGCCTTCCCTTCTACTTTTACAGAGCCAATGCAATGCCAAATCCAATAAATTCATCACAGTAGAAGCCAAATCCAATAAATTCATAGAGGTAGACATTCAATACCCAATCATCTACATTAAGTAGCTGGCCTAAAATAAGACACAGTATTTCATCCATGATAAACCCAGGGTACCTGTCTTGTTCATTTTCAACAATTTGCATTACATTTCTCTCTCTCTCTCTCTCTCTCTCTCTCTCTCTCTCTCTCTCTCTCTCTCTTTTTGTGACAGAATTAAAATTAAAACTAAAATTAAATTTTAGAAAAGACCTCCTCACACTACATAGCAGTTGTGTGTAGGTCAGTGTTGTCTGCATTCATTGTCAAAACATAATGAAATATTAATGCAACTGGCCTGAATTCAAGCAACCCAAGCCTAATCTAGAGCAATCTGCTACGATAAAATTTATACCTACATATAACTGAACCCATAAAATGTCTACTTTGTATTAGTCTAGACATAAATGGTTAACTTAGGAACCCTTTTTAATGCTATACATTTTGAATTACTGCCAAGATCAGTATCCAAAACAAATTTTAAAACATATCCATGGCAATAGTTGTAACACTGATGGTACTTTATTTTCTTGGAAAGATGGATTTATTCAAGAATTGAGACTAAATATACAGTAAAATTCTGTTTTGACTTAGCTGTTCTGTGGAATGTAAAAATGCTACTATAAGTATAGCACATACAAGTTCATGCTCGGTATTAGCTAAACCCATTCCTTTTACAAACTCTCTTTGACTTTTAATTTCCTTAAGCTTTAGCCATTATTAAACCAACCCCAAGTACATCAAAACATTTTACCCAGGCTCCCTTAGCTCCACAAGAAAATTACTGTTTGCCATATATGCCAGCATTTAAGTCAATCTCAAAATGATATAGACCCTGATCTGCCACTGCATAATGATATAGCAAATCAAGGTAAATGTTGTTTGTTCTAACAAACTCCACTGACCCAGATCTGCAGACACATTATGCAACATCTGATCTGAGTTTGTGCAGCTTGCAATTATACTTGAGTTTTAAGTGCATATATACGGTATACTAAATCTCACAGGGAGCTAACCTTCTGCAAACCATCATGAGGATACATATTACATTAGATAAATCTTAGATAATTGCTTTTATAAATATTTAATGGTTGTCTGATTTAAGCCTACTATGTGATGAGAGAGCAAAAACGCTGATGATCTTTGGCTTTAAAGGATAATGGTTTTCAGAAAATGAGCAATTGTGTATTCTGATGAAAAGATAAAAACACCTTAAACATTCCCATACTGAAACTATTTTCACACATAAATGGTGACAGGTCAGAGCCAACTGCAAACTGAATAGACCCAGATCTGATGTCTAACAATGTATTGACAGATCTGGTTCTGCAGTTTGTTAGAACTAATCAATAAAACAAAGCAACACAGATTCTGATCTGCTGGCCAATTATGCAATGACAGATCAAGGTCAATCTGGACCCAATTTGTACACAATTACAGATGGTATTTCTTCATTTTTCTTGCTGATTAACTGGACTACTTGCACATTTCATTAAATGTAAACTAACTGTACTATTTGAAGGGACAAATATTATTTAAAAAAACATGGGACAAATGTAAAACTTAAATTACAATAGAAAATGGTTCAACTGAAGTTGGATAAGAGTCAGCAAAATTATAAATGCACTTCTATAACCTAGCTTTTTTCCTACTTTAAAATTTCAAATTATTTTGAATTTTCCATTTGCTAAGAAAAATGCAACGCAAGTACCGGTGATGCAAATTACTTAAAAATGATTGTTACCAAAGAGATTTGCTTCCTATCCCATGGGATCAGTCAGGTTAAGCACATTTACTGATTAACACAGCATTTTCTATACAAATTGAAGTTTCTCTTTTAAAAACTTAACATTAAAGGCTTTGTTTGTAAAGTTGTACACACAAACTGGATTTGATACTGGTGTGTGTGTGTGTGATTTTGATTTTAACGTAGCTTTGTTTCAGTCATATTGCTACGATGTCTGTGGTGTGGCAGTTTATAGTGATCTCTAGCACTGGGGCATCATGCCATAAACACATAATAACATGATGTCCCCCACCCAGTCACATTATCCTGACACCAGGCCAACCAGTCCTAACACTAACCTCTTAATGCTGAGCACCAAGTGAGGCAGCTGCTAGTACCATTTTTTATAAGTCTTTGGTATGACTCAGCCGTGGTTCGAACCTGTGACCTCCTGCATCCAAGGTGAATGCTCTAACCACTAGGCCACTTTGAGACTGATAGGTGGTTTAGTTAAAAATACACAATTACTGACTGACAGCCATTAGTAGCCAGCAGGAACTTGTTGACTCATTATGAAACTGGTAAGCAGTCTACTGAATTACAAAAAGAAACAATATTACCAACTGACAGCTGTTAGTAGCCAGCAGGACCTTATGATTCATTATGAGACTGGTAAGCCATCTATTGAATTACAATAAACAATCACTGACTGCCAGCTGTTAGAAGTCAGCAAGAACTTGGTCATTCATCAATTATCAAAATCAAATTAACTTCCTTAATTAATCAAAATTCATTATAAAAAAGGTTTAAAGATTTTGTATTTCTTTCAATTACCTATTTTCAATCAATGATGTCCTTTATCAATTAACTTAAAAGTTAAGTCCATATCCACACACCCAAATCTACTATCACACAAAGCACTGGCAGATCTGGGTCTATGTAGTTTGTGAGGAGTAATCAGTAGAATAAACAGCACAGACACTGATCTACAGGCACATTACGTGATAGCAGATCAAAGTCTAAGTTGTTTACAGTTGGATTTGGCTCATGTGTAGTGTTCTGCATTTTTTTTGGTTTTTACTGATTTTCACTGATAAACTGCCATTTAAAAAAATACAACAGAATTTGGTTTTCATTTACACTCATTGATCAACCCTCCCAATATTTTTTCAAGGTACTTGTTTTCTTAAACATGGACTCCTTATGAGATCATTACTTTCTGTAACTGTCATATTGAAGCAGTTCTGTCTTGTAAGCATAAAACAGACACACAGGGTGGAAGACAGCAAATCAAACAATGTCTGATGTTTTCTGCTTATTTCATTGTTTCTGTTTAGTTTGGTGCTGAATCCAGAAACAAAATTAATGCTTTTAAGAAAAAGGTAAATACTGGCTGAAATGTGTACACTATTAATTATGAAAAATCATCCCATTTTCACTGATATTTAAACCCAATTTCTTCCCAATTTTAATGTTTGGAAAATAAACAATGAACAATTCCTAGATTTTTTCCTACATACAAAACAAAAACAAAAAAAAAAGCATGACATATAGGTGGATACAGACAGTATGCTGTTTTTAAAAATTCAGAGTGAAGATGTAGCTAAATTTTTCATTAAAATAAACCTTGAAATAACTTCATCATATGCACTGAATTAACCATAGAAGAAGACTGGAAGAAAGAGAAAAGGAGGACAAATAATGATCATTAGGCTTGTGTTTCACAAAAAATGTCACCAAAAACTTGTGCTGGTTTTGGCTGAAGATCTTTATGAATGATATTTATGTAATTTTTCATATATACAAATCTTTGCTGTTAAAAAATGTATGCACACATTTAATGTTGTCACTGAAACCTGTGTCTATAAAATTGAAAATGCAAATAGTGAGGATCCAAATCTGTCTTGCATAATGAACATGAGAGTCCACACACCTTGCATTAATTTACATGAGAATCCACACACCTTGCATTAATTTACATGAGAATCCACACAACCTTGCATTAATTTACATGAGAGTCCACACAACCTTGCATTAATTTACATGAGATTCCACACAACCTTGCATTAATTTACATGAGAGTGCACACTGTTTACTTGAAATCACATGTAGCACCAACAGTGCATTTGGAACATCTTTGGTTTTCTTGTTACAGCTTGGGTTAGGCAAACTGTATGTACTATAAGGTAGTTTAACAAGATAGCAATTTATTGGTAATGGACATCATAATTTTCCTGACTTTTCTTAAACTGAATGAAAACTTCCATGCAATGTTTTTTAAAAATAAAGTAGAATCCAGTCTAATGTACATACTTTATGCACTGACAAAGTTAACATATAAAATACAGGAACCTGTAAATGATAACTTGGCAGGGAATTTGTTTTGATTTAATTGTAGCAGGCATATCAATGCCAATATGCATATGCATATTGATCCAACAAAATTTGTAGTAGTGCAGTTATACAGTTAAATATCTTCTTACAGACACCTCTTGATTCTGCCAACAGTCTCCGATGACAGGCTGTCTCTGAGAAAGAAGTCATTATATTATGTAACAATAGGCCCATCAAGAGTTTGAGGAAATAATAAGCAAATGAAAAACTGTAGCACTAAAATCCTGAAAACAATGTTTTTATTACTGTGATGATCCGAATGTCAAAAGGGTAAGTGGCTGTGTCACATTATGGGTTGTTTTTGCTTCATAATTATTCATTTGAAGCAAAAGATGACTACATAAATGAATTAGTAACTATTCGCAAATTAACAATTTCAACAAAACTAACATAAATTTCTATGTATGTTACCTTGACCCAAAGTTATAGGTATTAACAAGTGTGTCATAGAAATAATTGTCATATCTCTATTTTCATCTGTCCCAAAACCTTAACAGAACTGTTATGACACTGAAGTCACCATTGCTGGCATTAGAAATTTTACTGCAATGTCTTGTTTTCCACAACAAAAATAAAATAAAATGCAAATAAAGAAAGTCATAAAGACATCATTGGGAAAAATACAACTACTGATTCTCTTACCCCCATGTCACCTCCCACTAGAGGCTGGATAATGTAGGTCTCATTGTGAAAATGGATGATCCCACTGAAAAAAGAAATTAGGAAAATGAATTAAAGATACATGAAAGAAAACAAATATTTTGTACGTCTGGGATCACAAACTTGCATTTACCAGTTAAAGTTTTCATTGCTGCAGCTGTTACCCATTTCCCAAGTTTTGTTTTTCTTTTTGTATTCTTAATTTATACAAACTGTAATTCTATTCAAACAATAACAACAATGTTTTGCAATTCCAGATCAAAAAACTTAATACTAAATTTGAAATATATCTAATTATCAAATTTATATACTGAACATGGTATGTACATTGATTTTGTAATCCCAACTAATTTGCATTGTTTGGTATTTATTGAAACCAGTGAGTTACATCATGCTAATAGATCAGGGTTCTCACTACTTCTCAAATTGAGAGTTTTTTACCCCCTGGAACCCTAAAATGGGGTACAACATAAATAAAATGGGGTTGCATGCCATGAAGTAAAAATGCAATATAGTGGTCCCCTTCTTATACGGCCACCCCTTCTGCATTGGGAAAGTGGCCTTATAAGACGGGTGGCCTTTCCAGAGGGGGAAAAAATTTTTGAGAGAAGTATATGTAATGTATGCAGTAAGAAAGCTAAATTCTTCAAAGCATTTAATATCTTCGTTTAAAAGTAACATTAATTATTAAAAGGTTCTTCTTGTTATGATAATAGACTTATTTCAACTGAATATGCATTAACAGTTCTTATTCTTACGTAAGCGTGATATGTGAGCGGGTGTTGATGTCAACACTTCTTTCAGGAACGAAAACCTGACATCGGGAAACAGAAATCAGATTACTTAACACACGTTATGAATAAAATTGGTTCTGGATATATGTTACAAAAATAAAATGCGGCCACTTGTGAGGGGTAAATTGTATATTTTTGCACTAATATGCTGGCCGCTGGTTGTGTTAGTGGGGTGGCCTTTCGTGAGGGGTACTTTTGAACACAAATTCGTTGGTGCCGTTGGATTCTGGCCGTAAGAAGCGGGTGGCCGCTGGTCAGGGGGGCCATTCAAGAGGGGGACTACTATATGCAACTAGAGTATTACTAAACATTAATTAAATGTTTAAAAATTCATAACTTTTTTACTTATGCCTGGTAAATCAGGAAACTAATTCAGATGTACAGAAAAATTCAGTAGCAATTTATTTAGCAGCTCGAAATATTATAGAAATTTTAGTGGGTTTTTTAAAAAAAATTTCTTAAAATGAAATTAGTCTTTTTTTCTTTAACAAAAAACAACAACCAAGGAATAACAGCACTGCCATTAATTTTAAAAGTCAGGAATCCCATACGCAGTTTAAAAATTTGGCTTTTCTACTCTAGATTATTGTTTTATATCTTTGTATTTTTCCTATCTGTATTGTGCACTGAAAGCATAGTAGTATAGTAAAGACACAGAACATGTCCACTCCTCATGACCAATATTTTAAACTGTAGCAGATACCACTCAAAGGTGTCATAAAAATTGCACACATTGGCCATGTTTAATCTGGTATTCTTTGTCATCACTGAGATATCAGCAGTAACTGAGTAACATTCCGACTTGCTTCCAGCTACAAATACCATTTCTCTGACTAAATTTAGGAATATGCATCAGGCTTCAATCTTTTCATGTAAACCACATGTATGGTATCAGGCCACTATTTTGTATGTGCATTGTTAATGCACAATTCTAGTACATTTGACATGCATGAGAACTCTGTACATATCAGAAGTCACATCCTTAAATTAATGAATTTTTACTATGAGAGCCAAGGTTTCTTCCATTTCCTTCTTATGTATATGAGAACTTGTGATATAGGTAACATTATGAACCTTTTCGAGACCTATTTATTGACCAAAGGATGTTATTACCGTGAGCCTGTATCATGATGGTGCTGCCTTTTTTTATGTTGTTGAAATATTAACCTGTAATGTATATATTATGACAATATGAGTTTGGCAAAGTGCCAAGGCCAGAGTAATATTTCACTGAAAATTCCAGTTTTATATTTACCACTGACCATTGCCTGTAAACTGTTGCTATTTATATCAGACTAACATGCAACTTTTCAAGTGTGCTTAGGATGAGGGAACAGCCAATTACATACGAGGCTGACATAAGGTTAATGTTGAAGAAGCAATCACCTGAAATAAAGATAATTGTACCAAGTTACAGATTACTGCTATGACCCATTCTGACACTGGATCCTGTCCATCATATACTATAACAAAGACAGGTAATTGTGAAACAGCCTGTTCCACACTTGACCTTTGACCTCTGGCTGCTATTCCTGTCCAAGAAGACACGTAACTGACGTCTCATTTTACTCTTGATAACATTTTTTCTTTTGATTAAACCATCGTCTACTTTTCTGCCTTGGATCAAACCAAAGTTACAGACCCTAAAATGCAAGAACTGTCTGAAACATTTGTGCCTGGTTAAACAGTTACACTCACCTACAAAATTGCCAGTACTTAAGAGATATGTCTCTACAAAGTATTCATCAAGTCTGAGGACACAGATAGATGCAAAGATATGTTTCTACTTACCATTCACTTATATCAACTCACCGAGTCCTATTCCATGAAAGAATCACAAATGTGTTTGCAAAAGTCACATCAATTGTAATTCCATTGCTACAAAATTCATAATCTCCCAAGTGAAGAGCTCCTCCATACACGCAGGTCACTGGGTCAAAATTTATTACTTACATTTTTCAGCAATAAAATAAACAAAGTTTAGTAAGCTCATTATTTACCTTATTTGTATACATTTAAATTGTATTTATTACAATAATTTGTATTTTATGTGTAGTAAATTTTGAGCCAGCCAGAGACTGAGGGTCACGTGTGTACATGGAGTGTTTTAAAGTTTTAATGTTAAACAAATTCCCCTGATACAAAGTATTTTGTATTAAATGCAGTATTTCTGATGATGTCGGACTAAACTGGGAACACTCTTCATATATTCTTCAGAATAAAAATCCATGAAATAATGAAACTACCTGGAAAATCTTGTGCATGTTAAATTATGCTCTTGGATTATAGTGTAAACTGCAACAAAAAATCACAAAATCAGTTTCAGCTTGCTAAATTTTCTGAAACTGTAGTGATTTACATCAGGTCAGATGCAGCTGACAATGATATGTTACAGCATGTACTAGCGCCTTCTGGCACAAACGTTTTTATGTAGTATGAATAAAAGGTTAAGTTCCTCAAAAATTTAAAAATAAATTGCATACATATTCTGGAAGACAAAGCCTTCTGAACATTAATGCAAAATCAAGTACAGCAAGAGAAGATACAAAACATATAGATGTTAAAATTTTGTAAATGTATTATAAATAACAGATAAATGACACACATCAAAATCCTTAACACACAATTAAAATTTGTTGTATGAACTGAATTCCTTAAATAGTCCAAGATTTTGTCAGGTAGCTGTTTAACGAAACTGTTCATCAAAGCTCTGACTGTTTAGGACTGTTCTTTATTCTTTTATTTCATTTTTTCTTTCACTCTTTGGTGGAAGGGATACCCTTTTTAATAAATACCATATTTGATGATCAAGGTCTATTACCCTGCAGATTAAGATCTAATTAATACCGGTGAGTGAATAATATTCACTGAGAAAATAGAATTACTAATATGCAACCTATGACTATATTTATTAGTTTTTCAATTAGAGTTATAAAAATACCAGTACATGTAGATATGAACCACTAAATAATTAGCATGTCTTATATTACATATAATCTGCCATATGATTGCAATAATTTAGGAAAACCCAATCATAACAAAACTTAATTGGGTTTTCAACAGCTAAATCATTTGCTACTGCAGAATCTGTTTTTTTGATCAATCAACTTACTCCATAAATTGATTTGTTATGACTCATTTGGTACATGGCAGCTTCCTAATGATAGAATGGGCATGATCAGCAACACAATCTGATGTGTCACAGACAATTGGCATCTGCATGTTCACAGGTTAATGCTAATGATTCTGATTTGCAAAAGTGGCCTAATAGTTGTTCATGTTGTAACCTCAGAACTATGAATCACCAAGGTTTTGTTCAAGTCACTCTACAGCAAAATGCACTGAATGGACTGCCTTTACCCTGATAACTTTTCAGTAACAGATTATAATACAAATATGAGGGTCTCGACAGCAGTAACTCACTAACATTGTACCTCAGAAGTACTGGGTTTGTTTCCCAGTTCTAACATAGGCACAGATATGTGGCTGTCAACCCAATAACGGTAATTTTCTCTACATTCTCTGGTTTCATACACGGCTACAATGCATCCAATCATGTATTTCTTGGTGGGGAATGGGAATAAAATTTTTTTTAAATAAAATATGTATACTCTCCACCCGAAAGCTTGAAAAAACATCTTTTTTGCTCTGGTTTGTAGTAAAGAAAGACCTTATTCTGTCATTTTAATTGTAAAAAAATTATCTTGTGGTGATATGAAAATATCCTGGTCAGAAAGAAAATTCGGAGCATGCTCCCCCAACCCAACAAAAATGTCATGGTCTGTGTATTATGCTTCTGAACCATCAAAAGATAGCAAAGTTGCCAAAACTTGTTTTAACGGTGTTAAATAAACAATTTCTACAAATAAAATTACATTTAAGTTCAAATTATGCATCAAGTGTATGTGTGTGTGTGTGTGTGTCTGTGTGTGTGTGTGAGAGAGAGAGAGAGAGAGAGAGAGAGAGAGAGAGAGAGAGAGAGAGAGAGAGAGAGAGAGAAGACCTGCATTTTTATATGAAGTTTATTATGCAAGCTGAATAACATTCAATACCATGAAATGTTGGCAGCAAGGGTCTTGTATTATTCAATGCATTTCAAAGACTACATGTCTAATGAATGCAAGTTTACGCTTCCATTTATTACATAATCATAATAAACACTTTATATTCTCAATGATGTTGCTATATGATGCTGCTAATTGTTATAGTATGGGTAATGCTTCTTAGGATACATCATCATGCTAATCAAGGCAAGCATTATGATCAGAAAGGACAGATTCTGATCAGAAAGGACAGATTCTAATCAGAAAGACAGAATTTTTGATCAGAGTACAGTTTCTGATTAGAAAGTACAAACTATGATCAGAAGGTACAGCTTATTAACAGAAAGTACAGATTATGATTAGAAAGAACAGATTATTAACAGAAAGTTGATTATGATCAGAAAGTACAGATTATGATTAGAAAGTAGAGATTATTAACAGAAAGTACAGATTATGATCAGAAAGTACAGATTATTAACAGAAAATATAGATTATTAACAGGCAGTACAGATTCTAATTACAAAGTGCAGATCATGATCAGAAAGCACAGATTATTAACAGAAAGTACAGCTTCTGATCAGAAAGTACAGACTCTGGTTGATCTAAATATAATCAGGCTTACTTGCAGTACTCTATACGAATTATAAACAAAATCTAGACATTGTTGTCCAACTTATTGTTTTTAAATTTTAATTTATTTTTTTAAAATTTGGACCTGAAGTAAAACATATATATAAATCTGAGATAGTAATTTTGCTCAGTCTCTCTAGATTTGACTGCAATAGAAAGGCAACTCCAACTGCAGTTAGAGACAAATAGGAAATTGTTGTACATGCTTCATGATTAGTACCTAGCTGACTTGAGTATGTATAAATGACAAAATGGTACCCAGTGGTCTTGATGTGTATGAACGACAAACTGGTACCTATGGTCTTGATGTGTATGAATGACAAAATGGTACCTAATGGTCTTGATGTGTATGAATGACAAAATGGTACCTAGTAGTCTTGATGTATATGAATGACAAAATGGAACCTTGTAGTCTTGATGTATATGAATGACAAAATGGTACCTAGTGGTCTTGATGTGTATGAATGACAAAATGGTACCTAGTGGTCTTGATGTGTATGAATGACAAAATGGTACCTAGTGGTCTTGATGTGTATGAATGACAAAATGGTACCTAGTAGCCTTGATGTATATGAATGACAAAATGGTACCTTGTAGTCTTGATGTATATGACAAAATGGTACCAAGTGGTCTTGATGTGTATGAATAACAAAATGGTACCTAGTAGTCTTGATGTATATGAATGACAAAATGGTACCTAGTAGTCTTGATGTGTATGAATGACAAAATGGTACCAAGTGGTCTTGATGTGTATGAATGACAAAATGGTACCTAGTAGTCTTGATGTATATGAATGACAAAATGGTACCTAGTGGTCTTGATGTGTATGAATGACAAAATGATACCTAGTGGTCTTGATGTGTATGAATGACAAAATGGTACCTAGTAGTCTTGATGTATATGAATGACAAAATGGTACCTAGTAGTCTTATGTATATGACAAAATGGTACCTAGTAGTCTTGATGTGTATGAATGACAAAATGATACCTAATAGTCTTGATGTATATGAATGACAAAATTGTACCTAGTGGTCTTGATGTGTATGAATGACAAAATAGTACCTAGTAGTCTTGATGTGTATGAATGACAAAATGGTACCTAGCAGTCTTGATGTATATGAATGACAAAATTGTACCTTGCAGTCTTGATGGATTAGACAAAATGGTACCTAGTAGTCTTGATGTGTATGAATGACAAAATGGTACCAAGTGGTCTTGATGTGTATGAATGACAAAATGGTACCTAGTAGTCTTGGTGTGTATGAATGACAAAATGGTACCTAGTAGTCTTGATGTGTATGAATGACAAAATGGTACCTAGTCGTCTTGATGTGAATGAATGACAAAATGATACCTAGTAGTCTTGATGTATATGAATGACAAAATTGTACCTAGTGGTCTTGATGTGTATGAATGACAAAATGGTACCTAGTGGTCTTGATGTGTATGAATGACAAAATGGTACCTAGTAGTCTTGATGTATATGAATGACAAAATTGTACCTTGTAGTCTTGATCGATTAGACAAAATGGTACCTAGTAGTCTTGATGTGTATGAATGACAAAATGGTACCTAGTAGTCTTGATGTCATTCACAAAATTTATTCTCTGGAAAAGAACACAAGTTCCTTTATGTGTAATACATCATCTATACATGCCATGGAAGTTTCATTAAAGTATCTTCAGTGGGTCAAAAGTTCTACTCCAAACAATGATACAAGTGACATAATTGCATTCTCCTTGAGACAAGTGCTGTGGATGCAACACACCATATTTTCATGATAATTCATTAAATATCTTCAGTGGTTCAAATGTTATACTCTGGGCAAGGTTACAAGTCAAAGACATGACATTTGTCTTGGCATAACAATAACCTTGAGGCAGGATTCCTGGCTATGGTACCTGACACACTGCTTAATCATGATATATACTTAGTATCAGCTTGCCATCTATTGGAATACACCTAAATCTGGTCAAAATTCACTTGTATAAATTTCAAGGGGGGGAGGGGAGAAATGTTTTTCTATGATAACCTGCATTTAAAAACATTACTGATCCTTCATACGATATCTGTTTTTGGCATTTCAATCAATTTTGATGAAAAATGGCTGTCACAAAGCTCCTACTTTCTCCGCTCATCATTACAGTTCATTGACTATGCAGCTGAGGTTTGCAGTTTGTCTGGAGTTGAATCATCACAATTTGGGCATCACCGTTAAGCTGATGGCCATAAAAAGGTTGAATTTTCAGAGTTGTTACCAGTTTGAGAAACCTTGATGGGACCATATAATATCCAAATATTAACTTAATCATGTGAGGATCTTTTATATACTGGTAAAAAAAAAGTTAACCAAAGGGTGCCCTACTTCTTGACACCACTGTCCTATTCAGGGATGTAACCCTGTAAAATGTTCATTAAAACGTAAGAGACTGAATCAAAACCCTTAACAAAGAGTTGTCCCACATAATGACACCATGTCCCACCCAGAGGCAGGAGTAGCAAAATTAATACTGTCAGTGAGTGATATGTATTCAAGTCTTGAAGTGAATTAATCATGGAAATTTAATTCAGGAAAGTTTTTGGTTTTTACCAAAACCATCAACCAAAATGTTTCTCCACTGTAATTCTTGACCCCATGGTTCCACCCCAGGGCTACAGTGGTACAGATAGATGAGAGTATGTCATGATCTTGTTCCATATATATGAAGTGAATTAGGTAAGGGACTACATACATATGTGACAACGGAATAATGCTCTCCCTTCCAGAAATGCAAGGGAAGTCCTTTCCTTCTTTTTAACTGCAGAGTACTGAAACCATCTCTGATATTCGTATTTGTTAACAAAAATATTTTATTAAATTTAAATTTACATGTTCACAATATACCTTAGGGTGCAGGTCAACAGTCTGAGTCAAGACTGACTTTTCCTTCAACCTGACATGATGGATAAAAATCATGCAACTAATATGACTCAGGCTGCCACAATGTTAAGATGAAATTACATGTTAAGTTTAGTTAAATCGGAAAATAATAATTTTTGGGAACAAAAGTGGCATCATTGAATGTATTCTTCATACATAACCTGAAACTGGGTTAATTGATATCAGGAATCCATCAAAGAGTCTGAACAGAATTTCCAGAAATTCAAGATAAGACCATTTCTTCTTCATAGCTCTTAGTGTTGAAATAATCACCATGAGCAACAAGATTTTCAAATTAACCACTGTGGTGGCCACATGGGATGTCAGATCACCATGATTTCCACTTACAACAAACAAAACATCATTAGAAGACTTTTGGTGAAAACCCAATGCCAATATGACCATCCATTTGGGAAGATTTGCAAAATGATTTTCAAGATGGCCATTGTGTCAGTCATATTGGAGAAAACATTGACAGGATTTCCATTTAGGACCAACCAGATACCATAATAAGTCTTTTAGGATGGCCACCATAGTGTCACTGTTGGCTGTCAGATCAGCATTATTTTCATTCTGGACCAACTGGACACCATAAGAAGTCTTCTGGTTAAAACCCCATATCACTATGACTTTGCAATTAGAATATTAGTAGCAATAACAAAGTTTACAAGATGGCTGCTCTGTTGGCCATATTGGGTCTCAGATCGTTTTCATTTAGGACCAACTAAACATCACAAGTATTTTAGTAAAATCTCTATCTTGACATGACCATCCATTCAGGTGGAGTAATGATAACAAGATTTTCAAGAAAACCAGTGTGACAGCCATATTGGATGTTTGAGCATCATCATCTTCATTTAGAACCAACATGACCTGTGTGTGTGTGTGTGTGTGTGTGTGTGTGTGTGTGTGTCTGTTTGTATGTGTCTGTGTGTGTGGTTTAATGACAATCCTCTAAGCAGGGAAGTGGTCATAACAAACTTTTGTCAACATATGGACAGCCAGCATACAACAGGCCTTCTCTTAAACTTATCTGGTATATGGCTAGTGAAGCTAAAACTTAATTCATACTTGTTTGTGCTATTGTGCACCTAAGCCAGTACAGCAAAAACCTGGCCAAGACTTTTGACCTTAAAACCAATTTTAAAGTACTGTTCATTGGATTGCAACTAACAAAATCTGGTACAAATTCACTTGTATGTGTACAAAGTGACTGTTCATGATCTCAGTGAGGCACAAGAACACATAAGAAATGACCTCTGACTTGACACCAAGGTCAATTAGGTCTGGTTTTCAAAACCCCTTCACAGAAGTGCAGATATGTTGGAGGTCGGATCTGCATACAGAACCAATATTGCAAGAACCCCATATCAATATGACCATCCATTCATGAAGACTGTTGATAAGATTTTCAAGATGGCTACTACAATGGCAAGACTGAATGTCCAAGAGGCACCATTTTCATTTATGACCAATGCTGCAGACATTGTAAAAAGTCTTTTAATTAAAACCCCATGTCAATTCAGCCATCCATTCAGGATGAACAATGATAAAAAGATTTTCAAGAAAATCACAATCAAGTTTTAACCATCCATTTAGGAAATGTAGTTGCTACATGATTTTCAAGATGGCTGCCATCATGGTTATCCTGGATATCAGATAGGCTTCATTTTTATTTATGACCAACTAGATATAGTAAAACCCCATGTTGCTACAACAATCTATTCTGGAGAAGTAATAATAACAAGACTTTGCAAATGGCCACAACAGGGGTCACACTGGTGGCCTGATCTACCATTTTGACTTTGAAACAAAAACATATTATACAACATCATTCACTGAAAACCCCATGTCAATAAGACCACCCAGTCAGAAGAAGATGCTATTATACCAAGATTTCTAAGATGGCTACCTATGGCAGCTGTGCAGGATCGCAAATTGGCAGCATTTTCATTTAGGACCAATTGCTGTATTTTCTTTCTGTTTTTGTATACTATTTGTTTACACCCACCAAATCCTTTTGCTACAATAATTTCTTTCATGATTATTCAATATTTGGACCTTGGTTGCTAATTTCAGACACAACTCTGAGCTCTGCAAGAGGGACAGAAAAATACTACAGTGATAAGCCAAGTAAGACAGACTAACACTATGATAAGACAAGAGGGAAAGACTAATACTACAATGATAAGTCAAGACAAACAAATACTACAATGACAAGTCAAGACAGACAGACTAATACTACAATGATAAGATAAGAGGGACAGATTAATACTACAATGATAATCCAAGTGGGACAGACCAATACTACAATGATAATCCAAGAGGGATAGACAAATACTACAATAAGACAAGACAGACAAACTAATACTACAATGACGATCCAAGAGGGACAGACAAATACTACAACGATGATCCAAGAGGGACAGACAAATACTACAATGATGATCCAAGAGGGACAGACAAATACTACAGTGATATTCCAAGACAGACAGACTAATACTAAAACGGTAAGTCAAGTAAGACAGATTAATACTACACTGACAAGCCAAGTAAGACAGGCTTATACCAAAATTATACGAAAAGAGAGACAGACTAATACTAAATGATAACCCAAGAGAAATAGACTAATACCACAATGATAAGAAAAGAGAG
>JAECUM010050522.1:0-25389 GCA_016617855.1 Megalonaias nervosa | reverse complement strand
AAGATGAAAAGATATTACAACTGACAAACTACAAACAAGAGATGAAAGTACCTTTAATAATTTATGCTGATTTCGAGTCTATTTTACTTCTAGTGCTAGGAGCAGAAAAAAAAACCTGATAAATCGTCGACAAGAAAAATGCAAGAGCATATTCCTTGCGGAGTAGCGTATAAAGTTATCTGTGCTGCTGCGTTTATCAAAATCAATAAAAATCTATCGTGGAGCGGATCCTGCTGTTTGGCTTCTGAAAAACTATTATCAGCGAGATTGATTTTATCCTGATATTGCTCGCAAAGACAGCAGCAATGAAACCGCTGACAATAAAACAAGAAGCTGATTTACTGCAGCAGAAATATCTCATATTTGTGAGCAGGCGCTTTCGCCTCAAGATCGTGTAAAACATCACTGTCATATTATTCGTAAGTATCATGGTCCAGCACATGACAAATGTAATTTAAAATATGCCACACCTGATTGTGTTCCTGTTGTCTTTGACAATTTCAGAGGAAATGATTCTCATATTATAGTTTAAGCGTTCGGCAACAAGGATATAATAAATCATATTAAAATTAACAAAACAAAAACGAGAAAATAAAAATGTATTCCTAATAACGCTGAAACGTATATGTCAGTGACACTTGGCAAGTTAAGATTTGTTGATAGTTTGCAGTTTATGGAAGCATCTTTGGACGGGCTTGTAAAGGCTGCGGTAAGTTTGATAATTTGACTGAACATTTCGGTGACAAATCAAGCTTGTTGACATGAAAATGTATCTTTTCATACGAATATCTTGACAATTGTGATAGATTTGATAAAACAAGTCTACTTGACAAAGATAAGTTTTATTCTCGCTTAAAACTTGAGAGTGTCAGCAAAGATGATTATGCTTATGCTGAATCGATATGGGACTCGTTCGGCTGCAAAAACTTCGCTGATTATCATGACTTGTATCTTATCACAAATGTATTGTTGCTCGCAGATATATTTGAAAATTTCAGAAATGTCAGCTCTGATAACTACGGACTCGACCCAGCTTGGTACTATTCTGCACCGGGACTAAGATGGGATGCATTATTGAAACATGCTAAAATGAAACTAGAACTGTTAACACACCCGAATATGTTCTGTTTCATCGAGCGAGGACTGAGAGGCGGAATAAGTATTATAACAAAAAATATGCCAAAGCCAACAATAAATATTTACACGACTATAATTAAACAGCGCCATCAAGTTTTACAACCTATCTCTATAGCAACAATCTCTACGACTATGGTTTGTCTCAGTCTGGTTTCAGATGGATCAGTGAAAAAGTTTTTTGATGAAACTGATAAAATCGTAACAAACGATGTTAGTTACTTTGTTGAAATTGATCTTGACTATCCTCTTGAGCTTCCTGATAAATATAATGATCATCCATTTTGTCCAGAATCAATGCTGATCGACTACAGTTTATTGTCAGAAAATATCAGAAAGCAAGTCACTATTGAGATCGTTAATAAACTTGTTGGAACGTCGTAATAAACTTGTTGTGGATTCACTTGAAAATAACAAAATAGTTATAGGAAAGTTTAAGGATGAAACAAATTTTGTTCCTATCGTTGAGTTTATCGGATTACAAAGTAAAATGTACTGTCTAAAATTGGTCGATAACAAAGTTAAGAAACGAGCTGAGGGAATCAAAAGAAATGTGGTCGGTCAGGTAATCGGATTTGATAATTATGTGTCTGCACTAGACGGATTTTCTGGTTCTGTTGACATGATGACAGTAAAATCTAATCGTCATAAAATTGCGACTAATGTTATTATAAACTGTGGTCTGTGTAATTTTGTTGGTAAGTGATATTGTTCTGATTGCATTAACACATTCGTGTTAGGATATAAAAAGTCTGATGTTGACTTTAGCAAGGTGGATTTTTTTAGATTGGTTATTACAATAAATTTTGTGTGAATATCAAAAATGAATTTAGTAACCTTTTGTGTAAAATATAAAATAAAATTCGCATTAGGGGAGCTTCTGGCTCAACTCTATTATTGCTCGACGAAGATGATGATTTCCAAGATAGGTCATCGAGTTAGGTAATGGACTAAGAAATCGATTTTGTTGCCTCAACAAAACTGTTTTCGTATTTGTTTAGACTAACATTGGAGGCTATGGTAAGGTGGTGGTCGTCCTAGTACAAAAATAGGGTTGAGTCAGGAAACCCCTTATATAAGACTACTTCAAACACGATGATGTGTGTGTATATATGTACATGTGTAGGTGTGTGGGTGTATAGGAAGGGCGCTTGTACTAAACGTGAGAAACTATTTTACTTTGATAATCTAAACTAAAAAATTTGTAACTGTTATTATAAAATAGGCAACTAATACAACACCATGAACAGGTTAATCATTTTAAAAACAAAAACTATATATATATATATATATATATATATATATATATATATATATATATATATATATATATATACACACACACACACACACACACACACACACAGATACACACAGACATGACAGCATATTGCACATAAAGGACATTTCAAAATAAGGGGCCTTTATGAAAGCACTATCACTTATCATGTTCTTCAACGTTTGATGAAATCTTTCCAAGGCCCATTGACTTTCAGGGTGATAGGCAGTAGAAATACACTGCTGGATGCATAATTCATAATTCAACGCAGCTCTTATTGCGCTTAATTCCTTAGGGAAGAAATTATTTATCTATTGTAGCACTTAATCGATGTCATAGTTACTTAGCAGTGAATAGTTACTGGATACCGCGGCCCTTGTTAGGTCGCTCACAAAACGTTTCCAAGGATCATAGGCAACGCCATTCCTGCGGCTCAAGCCACACGCAGTGGCAAAGGTAATATACGGTCTGTGTGTTATATTTTGCGCGGCGGATGAATCAATCATATCTTTTCCTGCTGTGCTTTGTTCTTTTCATTTTGTCATGCTGGTGTTTTCTCAAAATAAGTGTCGCCGCCAGATGACACCTGATGTACAGAATGTTTTCGTCGTAACAGAATTCTTCTGGAAGCTGCCAGTGCAGTTTTCTTACGATGAGCTTTAGAGAGAGACATGTAGACATGTAGAGAGAGAGAGAGAGAGAGAGAGGGGGGGGGGTAACTTCTTGATACGACATTTCTATGTCGAATGTTTAAACAATACTTTTTGCAAATCTATTTTGTTTTCTGCGTCATAGTAATCTTCTACTTACTGCTTTCTCCGTGGTGGATGATGTTGCAAGAGAGGTCGCCGCTATCCCAAGAAAACCAAGTGAAGACAATATTCTTGGGCCCCATGCTGCAAGTAGAGTTAATATTGCCTGGGAAAACACCTCCCCTACGACATCCTTGTTTTATCAATACCCTTAGCAATTATGCCTTTGCCAATAATCATGGCTACGTTAAATTTAATGTGCTCTGTTTCTGTTAGCGACCAAACGTGTTATCCTTGGTGAAGTTGGCTACTTACAAATTTGATTGACACCCCATATTTATTTTTGTACCATCTGAACTGGTTAGTGTTTCTCTAGTGTCAGAATAACAATAACGGATATGTAACACATTAATTGATATCATTTAATAAATTTAAGGAAATCAGATTGTGCTACAGGATCACTGTCATTTTTCCGCTAAGAGCATCAAGTTCCAGAACCCTGACTGCGGGAACTACAACATAAGCATGATAATTTGCTGCTACGGCAAGTGCTATGGGCTGCTGGTCGACATAACTACGATATCTGACATATAATCTTTAGTGTGCTGCATATGCTTAGAAACGTCAAAATGAAAAATGGGATATATGTTCTCGAAGTCGTATAAAGTGTTTTCTTAGTTCCGATGTCGACGTCCTGATTTTTGTAACCTAACTGAAGCAAACAGTAAAAGCTCGTGAAGGATATTTCCGTTTAGAGGAGCAAAATTATACTCGAGATCCCTCTGGGGATACTGTCTGCTGTTGACTCTGTCAGCGGTATGAATCAAGCCCAGGTTGTCAGATGTCTTGCTGCTTCTTTCCTGGTTTTCCATTCGTGTGACAAGTTGAAACGCAACAAAAGCGTTTATTGGCAATTTGCTACCAGGCAACGTGGCTATTCTACATGTTGTTGATACCTGCGCGAGAAGATACTTCATAGTTTTGTATACGCGCATCTGCTCGAAACAAAGTTTTTTGCTGAATCAAGCCAAAATGTTAGCTAATTCCAGTTCTTGTTTTAGGAAGGTATTTTAGGTATTCAGAGAGACAATTTCATAAGAATAAGTTGTCTATCGTTCACGTTCGCTGCAACAAGTATATGATGCGTCTGAATACTGTATCGATATGTATACAGTATGGCAAACAAATTAGTATATGGAAGTCCTTGTAAACAAACACATTAGCCTCGTTCTCGATATGCTCCAGTGGGGGTGAAATGGCCGAAGATTCTCAGATTAGAGTATCAGTCAGGGTGTATACATTTTATCTTTCTCATCAGTATTCTGTGTGTCTCTAATTTCAACAATTTGTGAGTTCTTTTTCATTTACCTGGTACCGGTAAATGAAAGCGAAAATTTGTGCTGCATGCGATTAATATTTTTTAGACATGTAAAAAACGAAAAGATAAAAGAAAAAAAATTATTTAATTTTAGTCCCTCGAGGTTCACACGTGTTTATCGGTGGAAATTACAAAGAGTAAGATGGAATCTCAAGAAGGGCTCATCGACAGGAATAGTGACCTTTGGTGCCCTGGTCAGCCAAATGGCAGAACAGCTGCCAATTGGTTGCTTATGTATTGGCATCCCTGTATGTATCCCTGTTCCATATTTTGGTATTATATTTGCCAAATTGGATAGAATAATTGGGTTCAAAACTTCAGTTCTTTGTTTCTATCGGAATCTGTGGTTAAGTCAAATGTACTTCAAAAAAGAACAAAAACAATCTGCTATTTTAATATACCGTCACAATAAACGTACGCATTAAAAAACTCAATGCAATATACTTGTGACTGTATTAATATACACATGTCTTCCAGCATTCCGTTAATTAGTTTCGCGTTCTTCCATTTGTTCTTCACGTTTTTATCAATATCATTTTACATATTAATGCAAACTTGTTTTATTATAACTTGCCCATTTTTCGACAAAGTGTTAAACTTTTATTGTATCCCTGACCCAGTTGCTTCATGAAGATTTGATTGCTGATTTGCATTTTATTGTTGCATGTCACTTTTGCGTAAAGTACATAGTTGTGTGAGCGGATTAATGCCTAGTTTGTACTTTACCTACATATTACATATTTAAAAGAAAAATGAACAAAAATTTCATATAATTAACAATATTTTCGAGCATGTTAACATTCTTCTGTTGCTTTTCCTCGTAACGTTTAATTTCTGTCAATAGTTTTAAAATGTGCAAAAACGTGCACAAATTTGGGTGATGAATACAAAATTCTTTCGAGAGAATGACGTCACAAAACAGAATAATCAAAATTCGTAGCCGCCTCTCCTCCCTCGCATGCGTCCAAAATACAGATCTAGGGACAAGTTTAACCTGAATGAAATGGTCGCAGGAAGAACAACTCCATTTTATTAATTAAATTTTAATTTGAAACAGTGTTCATTAGTTAATATTAGCTGTTACTGCAGAATAAAGAGAGAAAGTACCGTACTGAGGGCACTTTGTTAAGTACTAGGTATGTATAAAACATGTAAAGATGAATTCGTTCCATGTAACGTTTCTCAGCAATGTGCACTCACATAAGCACTTGAACAGTAATCACTGTATTGAGACACACACACACACACCCCCGCAAAAATTCTCATGACCTTGGAACATTGAAATTGCGGAAGAGACAATAATTTTTGAAAACAATATTTAAACACAAATGAGCAGATATTAGAATCTTGTGTAAAGAAAATATAGAAGAATTTTCAGAATATTTTTTAAACTTGTTAAACTTACTTTTGTCATCCAAATTATACATAAGAGGCGTTTATAAGTTGAAAAAGCACATTCCCATCTTGTGTTTCGCACCATCCACCCACCCCACCCCTTTATATCCCACCAACGTTTTAAGTAGCAGTCTATGCCTCAAGCCGCCACTATGTATTACTGTAAAGATTATTACAGAGCGTTTTGTACTTAAAAATCATAGTACCGAAAAACAAAAGCTAAGTTCCTGGTGAAAAGTCTCTAGGACTACTTCTAATAACAACTTTGTGAAAATTGTGTATCTTTTCAAGGTACTAAAATAGAGAATATAATTAACATTTATTTATTTGCTAGAACACTTAATGATTGCAAATCAGTATGTTTGTGTGGTAAACAAATTAGTATGTTTGTGTGACATAGAAATTAGTATGCTTGTGTTGTGTACAAATCAACATGCTTGTGAATGTGCTCGTCATTTGCCAGTTCTATTTCTTTTAACTTAATTTGAAATTCCCTTACATATCTTTTTGTATTTGTGAGTGCATTTGTTCTTTCTACAACTCCAATTGCATTTGTTTCTCTCTCCTCTTGTTCATATAACACTTGTTTATTTTCCTCTCTTTCCAGTCTCTCTCTCTCTCTCTCGTCTTTCTCAAATTCCAACTGCAATTGTTTCTTTCTCTCCTCTTTTTCAGATAACATTTGTTTTTGTTCTTTTTGTAAATGCATTTGTTCTTTATCTTTTTCTAATTGCAGCTGCATTTGTTTTTCTCTCTCCTCTTTCTGAAGCTCGAGCTTTCTTAACTCCAACTCATCTTATATTTCATTTTTAATTCCTTTACTTTTATATCAGTCTGATGCAGACTTACTGATAGAACCCAAAACATTTTTATCGAAAACTTTCTTTCCTACCAAATACTAGATCAAAATGTTTTTTATTTCTTGCTTTGTTAAGGAAGATTTTGCCTCAGAAATATCGTATTTTCTGGCAAGTTCAAGCAATTCATCTTTTTCCAAACTGCTCCTGAGGAGGACTAGAAAGAAAAGTCTCCACTTTTGATGACATTGTGAAAAAAACCTGTTGGTTCCACAAAAATTCAAACAAAATGTGAAATAGTACTTGGGATTTAAAATATTCTGATAACTAGGGGAATTTAAATTTCAAAAAACAATTTTCTGAAATATTTTAGCCAAAATTCATATATCCCGAACGAGAACCCGAATTTTCTTTGTTAATTGACTAGGCTCGTACAAAGTAACAAAGTAAAGACTGAAGTCAACAAGCTTTGTAAATTTTAAAAAATAATTTATTTACACAGAAAACAAGGTAAATATATGCGAAAGGACTTTCGGTTTGTGAGTATAATCCAAAAATTATTCCTAGAATTTAAAAGTATAAGTCCTATCACTAAGAAGTTCTAATTGAATCCAAGTTCGAATCTCGATGAAGTTCCAAGATGGAAGTCGATGACGTCCTCTATAACCAATTTTGTGCTGATGTGTCAACATTTCCTTGTTGAGTCACCAAGAATATAATTCCGGCTTGAGAATTCCGAATAATTTAGTAAATATCTTTGTCCAAGAATTTCGAAGAGTGAATAAATTATTTTAAATTAAAAAAAAATCAATTCAAATGGCAACAATAGAAATACCTTTCAGCCTGAAGGCATGATTTACAACTGACTAAAATTCACTGAGAAATGAGTATTAAACCCAACTAATACGTAATTTCAAAACCCACGTGATGGGTCACGTGGTCATCCAGTCCGAACAGCGTAGTAAAAAAAAAATATTTCAATTATCACGTAGGCTGGTATAGCCCTAGCTAAGATTCAATCATTCCCACACTGGAAATGAATTTTTAAAAAACTGTTTACAACAGAGCTAACTCGTGGGC
Organism: Megalonaias nervosa; assembly: GCA_016617855.1. Classification (NCBI taxonomy): domain Eukaryota; kingdom Metazoa; phylum Mollusca; class Bivalvia; order Unionida; family Unionidae; genus Megalonaias; species Megalonaias nervosa. The sequence goes on along the minus strand of JAECUM010050522.1, from coordinate 17,574 downwards.
TGAACATGAACTGGGTAATGACCAATCATTTTCACTCAACGTTTACAAAATCGGAATCAAGATCAAGAACTAGGTCAGCTAAAAATACAATGTAGCAATCATTCTGCGTTCTTATCAGGCTAAAAGAACTGAACTGAATTTTTCTAGAAAAATATCAAATCCAGTGAATAAAGTTATTACAATAACATGTAATGAAATTAAAATAAAATAAAAGAGAATTTAAAACTAACACACAAGTAATTTAATTACATATACTTAACATGATATACATATCATTTTGTTTTTATTACGACACAATCAACATTCATCAGATATGTGTGATTTTGTGTTTATTGTGATACATCATCTATTATGGTACATCAAATTATATCGGATACATGTAATTTCGTTTTTATTATGATACATCAACATACATTGGATATGTCATTTTGTTTTCATTATGATACATCAACATACCTCGTATATATGTCATTTTGTTGCTATTATGATACATCAACGTACACTATATACATGTCATTGTGTTTTTATTATGATACATCAACATATATCGGACACATGTTATTTTGTTTTAATTAAGATACATCAACGTACACTGTATACATGCCATTTTGTTTTAAGAGTACTTTGACGCCAATAGTAACAAAAGTATAAATACCCATGTTCTGAATTACTATTGTTAAATATTGAGGCTTGGATTGGTCTACTTTGTCAATGTAAACGGAGAATGTGGAGTGAATTACACGTCATTGTTATCCCACGTTTGAGCGTATGCTCGTACCAACATATCGAATCTGGCAACACTGATGCAGAAAGTGATCGTTTTTTTCAGAAGCAGAATATTATTTAAATTCTGTATTATCAAACGCTTGCTCCCCCCCCCAAAAAAAAAAAATTTAAGAATACATCAACAGATACTTCTTTGGTGTTTTTTAACCACACAGGAGCAATAATTTCACTCTTCGTGGACCAAACGTGCGGAGAGTATATATAGATAACCATGTCCGTCTGTCCGTCCATAGACAAGGTGTTCCCACAACAGTACTTGAGTTTACTGCTGTATTTGTTTCTTAAACCTGAATCGAGCCTTATCCATGGATAGAGGCAGAACCCCATTGATTTAAGGTCAAGGCCTGAAAATGGGAACAGGGGAGGGGTTAGGTCAAGTTCTTTTGACCCAGTTTTCTCAGACTTTCATACCTAGACTAAACCTAAGGAGTGGCAACTCTTTTTGATTCAAAAGCGGAGTGGTGAAAGCGGTAGCAGAGAGGGTGAAGAGACCAAATTTTAAAACGGTCAATTCGAGAAAAATAAGGTTCCTACAAAGGCTGAATATATAAGGTCAATAACGTTAAACCGAACCCTCTAACCGATCGAGACTTCTCTAATTGGGTTAGCTCATTTTGTTACTTTATTTTCGACGCTTGTGTTTTCATTTTTTTTCATGCGTGTTTGTTTACTTACCAGGACTCTCACTATTGGTCGTCACCCTCTCTGCTGCTGTAATTAAATCATTATTATATCTTTAATGGAATCTCACACAGCTAAACTAGCTCTACAGCGACTAGAGGCAATTAAAAAGTATCTACCCGTCCGTGACTCTGTCAAACAAAAATTACAAGAGCGTCAGGAGTCTCAGGTGGAATTTGCAGAAGGTGCAGAACAATTATTCAAACCGGTTACAGAGGCTACTAAAGGTCTTCTTCCCACGTTGGAGCAAACCGCTAAAGCAACTGGGAAAATAGCAGAAAGAGCTAAGAAAACAAAACCGATTCTACGAGAACTTCCAGGTGAAAAGATGGTGCTCAGTCAATGCGAGAAATACTTGAAGGTATTGACCAAGTTCGTGCTGAAATAGGTGATAAACCAGCACCAGAAGCAGAACCAGAACAAGCAAGAGCCAAGATTAATATGGTTGATAGATTTACCGAAGAAAGTATTGCCTTCATAAAAAAAAAATGACGGCGTGGGAATATTATCTGAGTATGCCGTGCGCAGTTTTGATCAAAGAGGAAGAGTTTTGAAACCAGAGTACGTTAATGATGCTGTAAGTCGTGAGAACTGGTACAAATGGATATTTCGCATGCGCTACGACACTGATCAGGCCCGAAATAGTGACACAAGATATATTGCATTTATCAACGGAATAGATAACTATTTTGCACAATTACAACAACGATAACAACAATTACAACATCAAAAGCCACAACAACAACGACAACCATCAACAGAAGAATGGAAAAAAAGAAAACAACGACAACAACTACAACAACTATTAGATAAAGAATAACAACGACGACAACGACTACAAAAACAATCAGTCCAGTATTAATTGAGGAAGAAAAATATCAAGACGCCGCCGGTGCTACTGGAAGTGGTTTTGGTACGGGTACCAGGGGAAGTGGTCTTATTACTTGTCCCAATAACGTTCTTGCCGACGTGGACAGATTAGAAGTTCTGATTGGCGGAAACGAGCTGGTAATAATTCCCCAGAAATCATTGATGAAGCAGCTAATATTTGACAGAGATTATTTACAGGTGGTATCATGGATACTAATGTTTATTGGTCTCTTCCTGATGAAATCGTGGATGATTACCACAGTGATTAAAGGTATGTAGTTAGAATAAGATGATCATACATAATGCTCAAAGTGGACCTGTAATGGTCAGGGTGATAAATTCGCGATTAACTACGTATAAAGCGATTTATGGTGATGGACTCGGTGATGTTGTTCAGGGTCTATTTAAAAGGATAGCCCCAAAAGTAATACCGATTGTAAAGCAACTGGGAATGAAAGCTAGTGACGCTGTTCGTGATAAAGGTATTGGTGCTGTTGGTGATCTTGCTATTAAAGCATTCTCAGCAATCAAGGATAGACTAGCACGATTGATACGACGAAAACCTCAGCCAGTAAAACTACCAAGCACTGAGGTGATGCCTGCAAATGTTAGTAAAATAATAAATCAAGCTTCAAATAAATATTTAGCAGAGTTGGCTGGTGTACCACCATCAGAAAAAGAAAAAAGTATAACTGCTAGTCTGAAAGCGGGAAGTGGTCTTCGTGTTAGACGATAACAAATATAATAAAGATGTTCAAACGTGTATCTGATCCCGCATTTGACATGGACGCACCAGTTCTCAAGGATGAGTCTGTGCGCAATTATCAATATTATTCGTATGACGCACGGGAGCCAAATCAGCGTGAAAAAATCGAACTACAAGTTCAGGATACAAACAGATATTTCTTACCTGCTGAAGCATTCATTGAAGTAGAACGGAGACTTTTACAAGCAGATGGAACAGCATACTGAATTTTAGATCGACCTGGTTTTGTTAACAAAGCTATTTTGGCGTTATTTTAAAGCACCACATAAATGATTGACAGAAGACACATTGAATCATGCCTGGAAAACGTCGATATTGCCGTGGCAATACTTGGCCTTGCAAGGTACAGCGATGATTACTCGAGATCAGCTGGTCCATCAATGATGTTTGCAAAGGATACAACTGATCATCCAGAAAGCAGAAATGTAACACTAAATGCAGCTGGGGACGCAGTCACATCAATGAACGATGAATTCAACTTAGGATTTGCCGTACGTAGATTAATGTTAAATGATGAAGAAGAGTTTTCATGTGTGATTCCACTATCGCATATATTCGAATTCTGCCGACATGTCACAAAAGATATTTTCGGAGCCAAGCATACAGTTGTACTTGTTAGAAAAGAAAACGACAATGATGCAATCTGGCTACCCAATGCAGTTGGTGCAGGTATAGTAAGACTAACAAAAATTTAGTTGTGGATGCCAATAATGACTCCATCGATTGCCAAAGAACAACCGTTACTTTCTTTCATGGATCAAGGTGGTAAATCAACACTGTCGTGGTTGACGATGACCACATGCAGTATTTCAAGTGAAGTTGTTGGTTTATTACATGGCAGATAGCACCACAGCAGGGTGTTTCTACACCTTGACATATATTCATCGCATTTCAGGAAAATGCACAAGAAAACACACAAACACGAAATTCAATGATATTTGACACGCTTGGAGTTAGTGAAGTTTCTTTAAGGATAAATGGACATCAGGAGCCATCCGAAGAAATATTACTGAGTTTTGATCACAGTCATGTAGCACGTGCTTATCATCGGTTGATGACATTTATGGGGCGTGATCAGAATGTTGATTCTGGTTTACAAATATCTCAGCGTGATTTTACAACGATGTATCCAATCTATTACTTTTCGTAGGAACATTTAGATTAATTAGACAATCTGTCGTTGATATACACTTTCGAGCTCGCGTAGCACGATCTCCACCAAGAATACCTGATCCACCAGTTATTCCTGGTGGTTACAGAGTAATCGCTGTTATACTCTCAGATAAAACAATGCTGCTTGAAGGTGTTGGTGGACGAATGATAGTTATTGATGCCTAGTACAAAACATGTAATTGGATCGCTAGCAATCAGTAATTAAATCGCTCATGATATTATAATGTCATATCATCATGTTAGTTTCAGTCTGACTCCTGGTCAGATTGAAAAGCTACAATCAGTATCAAAAGAGAACTGTGAAATAACAATATCACTAAAAAAAGAACAAGGTATTCCGAATAAACTATCATTGTCATAACGTCAACTCAGTCACTTCAATGAAGCCAAACGATCAAAGACCGGCGCACGACTTAATCTTTCTGCTGGTGCCATTAAAACATCGCCAAGATGGGTGCTATATTTTCACTTCTTGCAGCTATAACAGCGTTGATAGCCGCTGCAGCCCCAGCTGTTGCAAAAGCAGCTGCACTTGGAGCTGTTGCAACTGCTGCTGGAATGGCACTAAAGAAAGCAACAGGGCAAGGAATATAAACTTCGAAAAAAAGGGAAGGGTCTAAGACTGCCAGAAACTCCACATTTGTGGTACGGAAACGGTTTAAAACTTCCCGGGACATGTCGTTGATTCTTCCTATGTCCAATTTTGATTTTCTTGATGCTGCTGCGCGATTAAACATCATAAGCTTCAGAGGTGTTTTTACCAAAAAACCAAACAATGTTAAAACTTTTGTTATTAATCTCGATAAAACCTCTGGAGAAGGTACTCATTGGGTTGCATACGCGATTGATCAATCGTGGAATTGTTTATTTGGATTCGTATGGACTGGCACCACCAAAAGAATGTTTAAAATATGTGAGCAAGATGCAAAATATTCCAATCTGGTATTCAACATTACCAACACAGACGATAACAGATCCGCCAATATGAGGCCGTGAAGGACTCGCTGTACTCGACGCTGTGCCATCATCAAGAACACCGCCTCATAAAGTACCACATGAATATACATCGTCGTCCAACGTTTTAAACAGGCATTAAAATATAATGGTAGATATTTACGGAAGATCTTCTCGCCTGAGTAAAACTCAGCAAGGTGACTTATCTAAATATCCAACCCTTTAAGACGTGAGTAAGCAAGTCAGCGATGAAATATCTAGCATGCTAAATCTTGTAACTATTGATCCAAACGAATTGGTGGTATTTCAAGATCGCGAAGGTAAATTAAAATCAAGTAACGTTTCAGTGTGATCTTATTATTCAACACTTTGGAGTAACTGAAGATAGCATAGCACTGTATGATAAAAATGGTAAGATTAAACCAGGTGTTACTATGCCAACAATATTAGAAAGTATACTTGGGCGAGTATGAAAGATCAGCGATACAATGACTGTCGATCTCAACATGAACAAAAATACAATTATCAATGTGGGAGAACCAAAATCAGACGATGATGTGGCAACAAAACAAATATGTAGACAGCAACAACACCACGGTCAGAACTGATATTAATAATCGTTTACTATCCACCTGTGATACAGTGACTGGTTATCTCAATATGGCTAATAATAAAATTACTGGTCTTGAAGAACCAAAATCAAACGATGACGCTGCAACGAAGAAATATGTCGACGATAGCAACATCCCGATGACGACATCGTTAACGACAATCAATGATGGATTGTCCACGTTTAGATCTGAGTTTTTAATCACGTACAAACGTTTTAATGTATTCGTAGAAATTTAAATAGAACCATTAATGAATGTTTTGGAAGTGCAGCGGTTATTGATATTAAAGTCGTTGATATCAAAAAGATTAACGACATTGTAGTATATACAGCAGCGTCTGGATCAGCATTATGGACACCACTAAATAAATCCATCAAACATCACGCTGAGGTTACCGGCATATACAGGTTCTCAGTACTCGGCGCTACAACGTTTACAATATCTACCACAATTTTGCGGCGTTATCCACTAACTGAATCTTCTGGATCTATGTTAGTAGTACTGGAGCAAAACGATGAGTAAACATTTGTGGTGGAACCCGAAGGAAAAAAACTTAGGCTTGTTGTATTATTGGTGTCTTGGATTAGTCGCTAAACTACCACCTACTTAAAATATAATGAATCAAAACCCATTCGACGTTCAACATTACAGATACAATCAAATATTTGAGTGGCAAACCAAACTGAAAACTATCGTTGACGAGTATACAGTAAAAGTAAAAAATATCGCATACGTGTAGTTGTCGTTGACGTAGTTGTGTATTCAATGTCAGCTATTATCACTGGAACCGGCGTGCTACTATCAGCAGCAACGATGGCATCGCCAGCAGTTGTGACAATCTGCGTTTCCGCCGCAACAACAACTGCTGATATTTTTAATATCATCGCAAAAAAAATAGCTACATGCACGAACACAAAATTATACGAGTACACAATAAAAATGCACGCGGCGATGTTAGCATACTCCAAACTATCATTGTTGATTTCATCATATCTTAGTGATGCAATAATATCAGATAGCGAATTCACAGAAATAATCAAGGCTTACAACGATATAATTGATGAAAAAAATAGAAAACCCTGTTCAGTACCTGGATTTAGAAATGATGAAACGAGATCAAATAGAAAGAGGGGCGGGAATTAGAGTAAAGATTTTAAAATAATGATGTCGCCATTGCAAGAACTACTACATCAGATCGTCACTAATACAACACCGTTAAAAACCACGATGATATCAGCAAGTTCAACCAATCCCGAATTTAGCGTTAGCTTTCCAACTGCGAATCCAGCCAAAGAAATAGCGCTAGCACAATTACGAGTTCATTATAGTTGGCCAAATATTAGATCAAAATCATTCGGTGGACTGCAGCGAAACAATTCACTGGTATTTGCAAATAAAAATAAACCTGATGGAACACCCGATTGGCAAGTCGTGAGTATACCTACAGACAGTTATCAGATCGAACAGATCAATGAGGAATTCCAGCGCAGAATCAAGTCTATCACTGGCAAGGAGTCTAAAATAACCATTACTGTGCATGAAACAACGTTGTCGGCGGCAATTGAGATAAATTCGACCGACTACGCCGTAGATATATATCAGTCGTCTATCAGATCGTTGCTAGGCTGACCAGAAGCCCCACCGGATTATCAAGGACCGGCAGAACCAACACGGGATGAATTTATTTACAACAAAGCAAATATTTATAAAGCTTCCAGAATATCGAAAACTGGATAACTATATATGGAAGTCTGACGATTATTTTACTGCGTCTGATGGTACAAAACCCCCTTTAATATCATTTGGGTTTATTGGTGGAACAGTATTTGACCAACCAACTATTGAAGGAATTTCCCGCATAGTTAAATCTGAACAATCTTATGTGTTCGGTGAATTAAGAAATTTATTTTCTAATATTATCACACACTACAACAACGACGTCAGGCAATAAATCATTGAAACTATACAACATTTAAACCAAGTTAGATCAGACCTAGAATTTTACAATCGAACCATCGTCGAAAGATTTATACCCATCAGTGATAAAACGAAACAATTTTTCCTGAACGCATTTGCGATAACCGACGAGCAATTACCAACATTCATAATACCGGAACTTAACACTTACGAGCTAAAAAATCAGTCAGTGATATGATTGATGTTAATTTTCCAAACGTTGTTGCCGCATGGAGAAAAATAATTCATCCATCAGGTATACTCAACCACAACTATGATCCATACGGTGGAGGCTGTCATGTTTTGCCGGGCATTGTAAATATTACGTCGACGATCGCAGTCAACCTTGTACGTTATGTAATTGCTGGAAGTCATCAAGTAGACCTTGAAAAATCCAGTCAGGTCCAGCAGGGATATATTTTATATACTTTTATATACATTTACTCAGCAAGTGCCTCCTGGATACTTAATTGTATCAGAACCAATTAATCCTGTTTATTTGCGATGTCATAATCCGCTATTATCAATGATACATTTCAAACTTACTAACCAAACCGGACATTTGTTGGATTTACGAGAATCATTGCATATAAATTTGTATGTGCGTTCGTAGAACGTCATCATAGAACACTAAGATCAGTATTTTGTAAAACAATAAAATCTGTCAAATAATTATCTATGTGGTATTATATATGTACCAACATGTGAGAGTTTTATATATACTTGAAATTACCGTCGACACTATCCACGTTTGACAAAGTCAAGGCAGAAAAATATAGTTATTGATGAACGCAGGAACAGTTAAACGAACTGCAACGAGAACATATTATTACGGTTGTATGTCATCTGAATTATACACATTCTTGCATTGAATTTGATTCTGAATAAATAAATAAAAGTAAATATTATCAGAATAAAAATAAAAAATCTCATTCAGAATAAAATAAATATTTTATCAGAATAAAAATATCTGATTCAGAATTAAAACAAATATTTTTGTTTTATACTATAGTCAGAAATGAGTTATTTCCCCCCCCCCCCTTGACAGAGTCAAGGTTACATACTTTCACTTTGTTTAGCTGTTACAATCATTTTCAGTTTCACAATCCGTTACTACTTTCACTTTGTTTAGCTGTTACCACATTCACTGGTGACAGTACTTTCACTTTAACAATCAGACATAATCTTTCTCAACTGTCTTACGCGAGTATTCACAATCTTTTTTGTTTCGTATTCGTGAGATAATTCTGATCTAATTCTGTCAATCGCTTGTGCGAGTGGGACAAATTGTTTGACCTGTGTGTCATCGACTGTTGCCAAGGATTGTAACATAGACTGCTGAATAGACTTAATGAATTTGTAATCAGCTGGTAATGTATATCTATTTTCGAATCTTCGTTGTTGCAATGATTCAAAATCACAAATAAATTTTCAGGATTAAGTTTATCAGAAAATTGTATACCGTTATGTTGTAATTTTTGAATTGCACAAATAATAGCATTAATATTTTTGTAATTCATCATATAATAAATATTTATTTAAAATAAAATAATATTTGTATTCCTCAACCAGGAATGTATTTACAGTATATACAGTCTTAACTATAGTAGTATATTTACAGTATTATATGCAAGGATGGCACAACATATGATCTTAACTATAGTAGCATATTTACAGCATTTTATCATATCAAGCATATTTATAGCATTATATCATATCAAGCATATTTAAAGCATTATATACAAGGACTGCACAACCCCCATGCGAACCCCTAGATTGCCAAACAACATTCTAGCAGGTTCAGAGGGTGACGAAATATTTACAGTATATATAATCTTAATTCTAAGGACGGCACATACATATAAACTTAATTCTAAGGACAGCATATTCATATAAACTTCATTCTAAGGACGGCACACGCACACACACAGACGGGAGCCTTCTTTACGTTCAACAGATTTCTGCACACCCTCCTCATAATCAACCCCGGGGAGTGCAAAAGGACACCCACCACGTGGTGACATGGCGGGAGGGTGTATTTTTTTGTTGACGTTCGAGCAAATGGGTCGTGGACCCCCACTTATTATGAAAAATTGCGAAATATTAGCCACCGTCGACAATGTGTCTGTCGCAGGATTGGAACTCCAGACCTCGAGTATGAGAATCCGCCACTCTGACACTGCGCCACGGACCCATCCTTACAAATATATGCTTCGGAAATTATTATGAAGATACTATGCTGACCTACATGCGAAGTATACTGAATAAGTCCAATTGAAGTGTGGTTATTTCAATTTAAAACCATACCGTATAAAATAAATCGCACACAAATTTCTGCCGGATCCAAAGTATCTGCAAATCTGTACATCTATATTACCTTTAAGATCTAAAACTAGCTTCACGCAAGCGGGGCCTGACATACTGTTTCAGGGAAAGTGAAAAGGTGTAAATATCATTCTACGAATTTGCACTGTTACTCCACTGACAGACACTTAAATTACTGAATATAACAATTACTGAATATGACACAAAAAAATAATCGCGGCAGTCATGTAATATTATATATGTAATACTTAAATATTAATTTTTGTTTGTATTTCCTTGAAACGCCGATTTGGTTATATTATTTGCGACAAAGTGAATTGAACGCCTGCAAATATCAAAATATTTGCTAGCTGCATATGTTAAATGCAATATTAAATCTTTGCATGTCTGTACATTTACAGATAAACTGATTTTGTGCTATTATCATTAACACCGGTTCCTTCAAACTTGCAATTCTGGCTCTGTGTAATACCTCGTAAATTATTTAAAGAGTTATCATTTGGATCTGAATTAATATGATCAATCACAAGACCGTCTTCTATTACTCTACGCAAACACTCGTACACGAATCTATGTGAATAATAACATTTTTCCCCCGACACTGAACATGAGATAACCAGTATTAATGACAAATCCGGCTGTTTTTTTTAATCGACAGTGCCTAATTACACCATCACGAGATGCCTCATAATCCTTGATGATGGGACACTTCACAAATTCATTTTGCTCCATTTATATAATAATATTATTTGTCTAAATTATTATTTTGAAAATCAGGCGAAATAGTCTTGAGCTTTTCTTATACCGATACCGACGGTGTTGACGTTGTTACCGGCGTTATTTTTTTAATCATATTATCATTTCAGCTCATAGTATTTGTTTCCTACCGCATTGCACATACAACTGAGTTTCTCCTCTAACCCCAACACTTCAAACACGGTTTTGTCCTAGTCTCTCTCTTCCAAAACTTTGCATGTGATATCCACAGAATTCATTTACGCAAGTTTTGTTACAAGGAACTGAAGAACCGATCATTAACCATTTTGCATTTATCCTTTGTTTTGAATCATGGCCATATATATATATATATATATATATATATATATATATATATATATATATATATATATATATATATATATATATATATATATATATATATATATATATATACTTCAATTTAAATATATATTTGCCTTAATTATAATACGGAGGAGTTTGAGAGATTATCCGCAATTAAGCCCTCTAAGGCTAGATTCAATCTTGACAAACTGTCGAAAGATATTAATAAACCTAAATTTAGTTTTTCGATGCAAGATCTGGCTTTAACGAATAGGGATAGAACTGATCGTATCCGTGAAGCCATGACGGAATTTCGCGACGATGGCGCGGCTCATGTGTGGCCAACATTCAGAATTATTGCAGGCAACATTGGTATTATCGATACTAGAATGAATGACGAGCGAGCAGCAAAGATTATTAACTATCTCGACAATCAAAGTTATTTTTTATTCTAATAAAATTTATTGTAGAGACAGACGACGACACTTGGATTATCCGTGACGAACGTGACCCTGTTCGATTACACAACACTGGAAATATTGTCACGTTAAATAAAAATTCCAAACCAGGAATGTTGACTGGTATTGACAAACCGTATTGTTGTTTATGCCATATATCCGCTAAATGATAAACCTAGCCTTGATAATCTCAAACCGATGAAACTGTCAAAGTTAAATTGTGTAGCCGAGCAAGTTACAGAACACTTCACAAACGCGATACGTGGAAATGGTTTAACGGATTTACGACTTAAAAAAATAAATGAGTGGGCAGAAACAGTTAAAGATACCGGAGCGTCTATCAGCTACGTTGCTGAACTGGAAAAAAAGAAAAAAATTTCCAAGTGCGGTGAAAACACTCACCGGAGAGATATTGTATAAATCGAAATATGAATCAAGATGAGATCCAATAAGAAGTTTTGATCATAACGTACATGCATGGACTTCGGCCGTAACAATATTTCCACGAGATAGAACTGTGAAATTTTATAGTGATTATATGTTTGATTTTATCAGAAATATCAGTAATAGTGACTCTGTGTCCGTGTTGTTATTTCAAAGTTCAGAATCTGTGAACTATGATCAGTTTGTACGGTCTAATGGAGACATTTATCATGCAGAATCTTTCCACTAGGAAATGAGAGATTTTGCTTTGAAGTATACCGATGATGCTGAACAAATACTGAATAATTATTTTACCGTTCCGTCAGTTGCTGCTTACTTTGCTCAGGAGAAAAGTTCATGGTCGCCGACAAGATCGGAATTTCTTGAAGAAATACAACGCAGTTGTGTGGAATACGGACACGGAGGATTGTGGAATACTAAATACGATTGTAAGGATGTTATCTCAGTTGATATGGTTGCATGTTATCCTGGAAGTTTTCTTGGAATGGGAGAGTGTTCTGAATGTTTTAAGAGATTTGGACATCCAACACACGAGATGTCCAGAGTTGCGATAAATGGACCCCTGTCAGATTTTGATTTGATCGGATTCGCATGCATTAAATCGTTTTCGTTTACGGAAAATCTCTATCCAATTGCTTATGTTTGGTTTGGCCGTCATTTCTCAGAAAAATATTGGGCTCCAATAGTACTATTACGATATATGCTTGATAATAACATTTTAATATCATTGGTTGTAAGTGAAGTGATAATATCGTATCATTCACGAAAACAAATCTGGTTACCAAAACCTAATGAAATAATTACCGATAATCCCGATGAAATTGAATATGAAAATAAACTTGCAAAGGATCTCGGCAGTAAAATAATCGGTAAGTTTACTCAGGGTAGTTCATGTGATAATAAACGTCATTGTACAAGATTAATCATCGATGAAGCCGAACTCGGTTTTATAACTACTGATACAACAGAGAAAGGCACATTTATAAGCCGGAATAATGCTTATTTGTCGGGTGGAACTAAATTAGGTACAATTGTGAGCTATATTGACGGTGAGTCACCGCAGTTGACTCATTTAAGATCTTCGATGTTAGCATATGTTTCGATAAATTTATTAACGATGATTAAACAGATTTCCTGATACCTCGGTTAGAGTTGCCACAGATTCAGTTTTTATCAATAAAAAAATATAGGATTGCTAAAACAATTACATATCGGCGCCGATGCATCTTGGGGCGAATGGAGAATAAAACGAGAACATATACATAGTTATTCTGAATCTGCCAACGTCGAAATTAAGGGGAGATATTACAAGAATAATAAAATATCAAAATTATCATCAGCACCATCGGTATATGATCCTTTGGCCAGATATAAAACCGTTTATCTTAATGGGTGTGTTGGTTCTGATAAAACAACGCGTGCGATTGAATTGTTCCTGAACAACTGTTCAGATATGGTTGTTTAGACACCCACACATAGACTCGCCAGAGGAATGAACGAGGAGTAAAATCTCAAACTTATCATAGTTTCTTTAGATGGTGCGGATTCGCATGGACTCCTGAACGAATGGGTGAGAAATACATTCCTAAAATTATTATCTGGATTGAAATTTGTACGGTATCGTTGGAAGTATTAAAATTATTTCTTGATTGATTATTGACAAAAAATATTGCTGTGATAATGTGTGGTGATCATGGTCAACCGCCGCCTTTTGTTGGATCCTCTCAAGATGAATGGTTAAAGACGTTTGTAGATTATTACGAAAAAATAACTGATGAACATAGAGCTATTGATGAACCACTGAAAGAATTTAAAAAGTTAATCAGACTGCAGCGAGACAACATACAATGTGAGATAATGCGTGAATTGATTCCAGAAACTCCTATGAATGATTTTTGGAATTTATGCAGACCTGCTGATTTAATAGTTGCAAGTAGAAAGATAGTTTGTGAAACACTTCAAAAACAATTATTTCTGTTACATAAAGAAAAATTTTCAAATCTACCTGTACCATTGTGTTATCGCCCAGCAGATACTCAACGACAGAATATTGAAGTTGAAATTCCAGGACGAGACACAGGAGGTGTGGAGAAACAAAAACTTGTACTAAATGATATTGTTTTGGTTCCTGTAAGTGCTGCTGAGAGCGCGTTAACGGTGGACAAAACCCCATGGACTCTAGGATACGCTATAACAATTCATTTGTCAAAAGGTTTAACTATTTCTGATACAAATATTTGGATTGTTGATGATCATATTGAATTGTCAAATTTAGTTTATCTCGCAGTGTCTCGAGTCAGAAGAACTTCTCAGCAGCAGAGGGTTATCATAGACTTCACAGAAAATAATAATCAAACTGCTAGCGACACGGATGACGTAGTTAACAACAAAGTTGTAAAGAAACAATTAGCTAGTTATAAACAATGTGACAACAAAAAAAATAAGCGCGACTTTGATCTCGATGCTGAATTTATCATGACACTGAAACAACAACAGAATAATCGTTGCGCGAGCTGTAACACAGTGATGTTGTGGCAGCATTCGAATAATAATCCAAGACAGTTTACCGTAGATAGAATTAATAGTAGTCTTGGTGACACACGCGAAAATGTGATGCTAACCTGTTTTGAATGTAATCGACGTCGAGGAGCCAGTTCACAGAAGTGAAGGTGGTGGTAATTGTGTGTTTTCAGGAATTACTTGTAATTGTTTGCGTACAAATCCACGTTCAGGAGCAGTTGAATCTAGTCTGTAGGTTGCAGGTTTACGCGTGGATGTTACCACGTTGAAAATTTTATGTGTGGTCACGCTCCAAATAGGATCAGTTGCTCATTTTTTTACCCCCTTCAAGTTCACCAGGTTCATATAAATATCGTACAGTCATATTATGTAGTACTGGTTGTTTTGAGAAGGAGTCATGTCGTTATATTGGTATATATTTCTTTGTGATTGCAATAATGGGTTTCATGGCAGTTGCACGAGTAATTTCATTATTTAACGCAGCTATCATACTTGGTAGTTATTTGGATATCACTATGCAAAGGAAATATCCACCGACTTTAAGTCCCTGAACAAAGTTCAGAAACACATGAGATCTCGTGAATGGGTTATTCACGAGATCTCATGTGTTTCTGAACTTTGTTCAGGGACTTAAAGTCGGTGGATATTTCCTTTGCATAGTGATATCCAAATAACTGCTCAGCAAGTGTTCGATTAAATCGTTCAACGATTGCCTAATCACGATGAATTGTGGTATGTCCTCGTCTGATTTTAACGTTATATTTTTTCATCAGAGATGATACTGCAACAAGACATTCCTTGCCAGGATCAACCTGTGGCCATCGTAGACCACCACGTTGATAAATTCTTTCGAAAGCAGATGCAACTTCAGCTGCTGTTTTAGTTGATAGTGGTTCTGCTACTATAAATCTACTTGCAACGTCAACAACAGTTAACGCGTATTTGTATGCACGTGATTGACGTCTATCACTTATAATAGTATCATGCGGTAAAAACAAACTATCTGCTTGATGAACTTCATTGCGAGTGCTGACATCAAAATGTGCATACTGAATTTTTTTAGGTGGTGGTAGATAAATTTGCCATATTGCCTGTCGTGTTAACCAATCTGCAGCAACAGAACGTGTGACATTTGCTGCATCAGTAATTTTACTAATCGCTGCTCTCTCCCTCCAATATCCTCTTGGGCTATAATAAACCGATTCCATTATTATGATAATAATCAGTTGATTAATTACCGGCCCCTAGTACTAGTTTACCTTTCATCGCAGATTTTACTAGGAATCTAGCAAGTGTTTCTCTGAGAGATATATTTTTTATGGAATTTAATGAGTGAATCAACTTGACATCTGCAATATATCGTTGTTGTAAATCTTTATTTTTATACGCAAGATCATGAATGTGACATGCGTGATCAATCACATTTATTGGATACTCTCCAGGTCTTGGTTAGTCTCGTTCATTAAGTCGGATATCAAGTCGAGTTCCAGGGCCACAATAATTGTATTCTGGTATATGTTTTTCTCCTGGGTATTTAGCCCATGGAGTTCCTGGTAATTTTCTTAGTGAAGCAGCGATATCACCACCTGTTTTCCTTGACTTGTCAATGACGATGGAATCGTTAGAGATAAATTTGTATTTTTTTGTACCACATTTCACACACTTGCCTGTAAGTGCACGCATTTTATTTTTTGTTATTATTGTTGTTAATCCACTGGTGGGGGTGGATGCTCTGCATCAAACACAATATAAATCCATATCATTTATTATATATTTGTACATCATGGATATTATTGATTTCTCAGCGACAGGAAAGCAAGAACCAGTTAAGCATCATCCAGCGCTACCGAGTTCTATCAGAGCAATTATCATAGGCCCATCTGGGTCTGGTAAGACGCAATTGTTGCTTAATCTGATAATGAGATGGCTCAAGTGGGATAAGTTATGTTTAGTGGCACCATCTGTAGATGATCAGAGATGATATGAAGTACTTAAAGATTTTAATGAAAATGCAATATTATTGGACGAGGACGGTAATGATAATATTGATTTTATCACCGATATTGATGAAGCCCCATCTGTAGATGACCTCGATGGATTTATTAATAATCTCGTAGTATACGATGATGTGATGCTGCACAAACAATCAAATCCAGCTCGGATATTTTCCAGAGGTAGACACCAAAACACTGACGCAATTTATGTTACTCAGCGATATACACAAATATCTAAAGTGATCAGTGATAACTGCAATATTTTAGTTGTGTTTAATGGAGTCGATGCACATACTCTGCGAAACATTCTTCAGACTTGGTGTTCAGGGGACATGAACATGATTAAGTTCAAAAACTTTTTTTCAAAAGCACAAGCTACCCCACACGGATTTATCATGATAAATTTACTCGATCCTCGGTCGAGGTATCGTATAGGTCTCGATAAAGTTTTTGGTTGACACTACAGCAGCAGAGAGGGTGACGACCAATAGTAAGTGTCCTGGTAAGTAAAAGAACACGCATAAAAAAAATGAAAACACAAGCGTCAAAAACAAAGTAACAAAATAAGCTAACCCAATTAGAGAAGTCTCGATCGGTTAGAGGCTTATATTTTCAGCCTTTGTAGGAACCTTATTTTTCGCGAACTGACCCTTATAAAATATGGTCTGTTCACCCTCTCTACCGCTAAAGGCCAGTGCCATTGGAACGTACATTTCAGCAGAGGTATATCAAACTTGAGCGTACTGGAACTAAACTGGTAATTTTAGGTTCCGCACAATGATTCCGCTTCCTAACTTTGACACAATTTTCAGCAGCTGTATGGTTACATTACGCTAATGGAAAGGTAGCTCTATCATCGATATACCAAAGACTAATGGTAATGAACGTGCACTTTCGTTCCTGGTTTCTGCATAATTACCTTACGTGGATCACGTTTTCATTAAATTAATAATAATATTCCTAATCAAATCTCT